>JBAMBG010001669.1:0-23535 GCA_037043555.1 Drosophila neoperkinsi
TATTTAAGTTACAAGTACTAATTTTGGACCTCTTTAAGCAATTAGGTGCTTCGTTTATGGCTATTACTTCTGCCTGGAAAACACTGCAGTGTTTCCGAAGGCTGAAGGATAACTGGATGTTAAGCGGTGAGCCATCTGTGTAGAAAGCCACGGTTGCTGGTGGACCGTGCATTCCGGGTCGATTCCTCCCTCAAGAGGAATGTACTAAAGGCACACAGCAGTCCGTTTTTGTGGGAATCATTGCATTTCCCACTAGAATATAGCAAGGCCCATGTTCTTAGTGAACCATACTGGGGATTCTCTCAGTCTTATGGTCGAGAGTGTTGCCTGTTCTGCCTTCTGATTGCAGAAATGGAATGTCCAACATGGAGTCTAGTGTCTCATTTTGTGTGGTGCGAAGAACCGTTGAGATAAATAGTTCAGCAATATGCTGAACCTTAATAAGTGGTTTGCCTTTCAGACAAGGCCACCGTACTATAACTCCATATAAGATAATGGGTCTGATGATTGACAGGTACATCCATCGGCCAATGTTATGTCATGTCCCGCAGCAGTCTATTGACGGCTATGTTCCATAAGAGGTGTGAGAGGACATCCCAGATCCTTAAAGTTGATCCAAATAAAGTCATATATTCCTTGCGAATCAGAAAGATTTTTATTGTTATCGGTAATCGAATTGTATTGATTAATGGAAATATTGATCTGCTTATGGTATTCGAGATCTTCTATTTTGAAGTCTCTATCTCTTAACATTTCTGAGAAAGTGACATACAGACAGACATATATATATATATATATATATATACATATATACGTTTGTAAAACATGATACACTTAATTACTTAATGAAGAGTAAAATATTAATGTTTTGGTGTTAAAGTATTGAAGTACATTTTAAATGTAAATGACTCAATATTTGGGCGGTGGGCCTAAAAAGTATTTCCGCTCTATGAAGAGTAACGCCCTTCAAGAAATGTGGAAAGCATTGTGGCGACAAAGCAGGCGTGGCGACGAGCGACAGTGCTCAATGAACAATTTTTTAAAGACTTATCATTGGTTATAAATGTGTTTAGAAATAAAGGTCGTAGCTAGTAGGTGCAGAATAATAATAACCAAATTGTAAACATCCCTGGCATGTTTTATTAAATGTTTAAATAAAATTGAAGTGTGATCAGGTGGGCTGATGTGTGCATGGTTTCTTCGAATTTTTATACCCCATATATACCCTTTTATACTCAATAAAAATTGTGCTAACTTATGTGACTTGAAGAAGAAAGACTCTATAAGGTATATATATTCTGGATTTGAAACCAGCTACAGGCTTCAAATTTGGAATATATATTTTTAAATACCAACTTGAACACAGGTACACACCACAGTTACGGCATCGGCCAGTATAATGTTCCCCGCGATGTTTTGGTTCTGATATTGTCTTTCCGGGACAATTCATTTCAGATTCGGAATTTGTGTTTTGAAAGAATTTTAATTTAAAGCATACGGTCCCTTTTCCGCTTCCTATTCTGGTGTGACACACTGATAATATTAATGTGGAGTGAATTAAAAGAGAATATTAATCTGGAGTGAGTTAAAAAATTATTCAGTTATTCAATATCCTATTTGTATACCTATGGCAGCAGATTTATAGTTTTCACAAGAAACGCAAATAGACTTGAAATGTTAATAAATATAATTTAATTAACAAATCTTTTTGTTTTCAATTTTTTTTCGAAAGTTGGAAAAGGGCAAAAAAATAATGAACTGAAGTAAATATAGCAAAATGGATACCGGAAACTATCGGCAAACAATTAAAAATCAAGAATTGCAGACAAAATAAAGTATACATAATAAGTAGTCCGACATAGAACTGTAAGAAACATTTTAACACATGTTGCTTCTGTTTTTGTTCGAGATTGCTTTTTATATAGTATATAATTAAGATAAATTAGTAGTCTAATGTTAATAATTTATGTCGGAATTCTAGGAGAATAAATCTTGGTAAAAAAATGTTTTTCATAATTTTCATATATCATTATATCATTATAACTATACAAACAAAACATGCATTTTCACCTTGAGATTTTATTTAGGAACACGGAAAGCAGACTATAACGGTATTTGACAGCCGCTCTAGCTTGCCTAAGATAGTCTATCTCACAACTCATTTAATTTAATAGTCTATAGTTAAAAACGTGATTGGACAGTTGGGAATAGTTATATTCTCTTTCACTCTTTATTTATATTTTCCATTCTCTCTCTCCCTCTCTCTCTCTCTCTTATCTTTTTTACTTTCGCAATTACTATATTTACTCACTGCGAGATCTACTGTCTTATTCAAAAATACCAGACTGATTCAGAGTATTTTCTAATAATAAACAATTTTAATATGCATTAAACACAAGTCATTCTGTTAACCTTTTAAATCATTTCGCAGAAGCAAGTTAAAAACAAAAATATGGAAAGCTGGAAAGCTGATATGTTCACAGCCGACTCCTTTTAGGAGGAAAGAGATCAGAGGAGAAATGATTTTGAAAATTCGATCTTAAAGATGGAAAATTTGTTTTCTTTGTAAGCTGTTACACATCTATTTTAAAAGATTTGTGTAAGAAATTTTTTAAAAACGCATTGAAATTTTTTAAATAGCTGTTGAAGATTTTACATTGAAAATTTAATTTTCATGGAATAATAACATTTTGCACATCGGAACTTATTCTACTGATAATATTAAATTTTTAATTTATTTTGTTGATTTATTTCGATTATTTGAGGCTGCAAAATATATATACATATATACAAGTTTAAATGACCATTAATAATAATTATATAAATAATGGCTAAGCCAATTGATAGAAAACGTTTACCAAGTGCACTCAGCTAGAACCAGATTTTACAGCTCTCTTTTTTTAATTGTAAAGAAGTTTGATGCACCAGTGTCAGGGGCACTAATGTAGCTGACTGAGGCAGTGATGTGAACAAAATTCAAACATGTCGAACACATTACAATATCTCTGCAAATTTGCAGCCGTGTTTAAGAAGAGCTAAGCAAGAAACGGCATTCTTATCTTTGAAGAAGCTCTCGCCAAGCAGTCGGTGCACCTATAAATTGCTGCGCCCCCCTGCAGTCTTCTTGCAAAGGTCATTCAGTGCAAATCGTCAGTAATTAGCTGTAACTTCTACATACGCATCAATACAGAAAATGTGTATCTTAAGCCGTCGGGGACTTGTAGTCTTGCTGCAGTGCTTAGTGTTTGCAGCCAAACAGGCGAGTGGACAATTCAACTACGACCAACAAGGCAGCGATTGGGAGGGAACATGCGAAACTGGCCAAACTCAATCTCCAATTAGATTGGTGGACAACACTGTGAGTAGCATAAGCCTTCACAACACTGGACGTTTTTTATAGCAAAGTTACCTTTTCACAGGCTATTCGCAATCCCATTCCGCGAATTCGATTCACGAACTACAATCGGGCCTTGGAGTCACCCCTGATGATGACAAACAATGGACATACAGGTGTGCAGTAATTTAGTTTTATCAGTGCCTTAATTATAGTATTAAAGTGTACTTCAGCGAACATTGCTTTGCCGCCCACAAATAACGAACAGCGTGCTTCCATCTGAGGGCGGCCTGTTGCCAGGCACCTTTGAAGCGCAGAGCGTGCACTTCCATTGGGGCTCGGCCAACAGTCGTGGATCCGAGCATCTCATCAATGGTCAACGCTACGACGTCGAAATGCACATTGTTCATAAGAATGTTCGTTATGCCACTGTATCCGAAGCAAGTTTGAGTTCGGATGGTCTTGCCGTTTTGGGAGTCATGCTTCAGGCTGTACCTTCACTGATCTCGACGCATTTTGGCCTTAACCGAATCTTAGATCGATTGCCTCAAGTTATTGAATACCAATCTAGTACAACGATAGCTGGGCGATTAACGATGAACGATCTGTTGGGAGACATTTCTACTGGAAGGTTTTACTCATATAATGGTATGCATTCAACGATGATTTTTCACTCTCACTATTATGCACATATATTTATATATTAAACATTGTAATACAGGCTCACCTGACGACGCCTGACTGCGCCGAATCTGTTATTTGGACTGTGTTATCGGATTCTGTGAGACTACCTAGACGTCAGATCGCCCAATTTTGGGATTTGCTTGCCGAACGCAGTCTTCCTTTGGTAAACAACTACCGTAGTCCGCAGGAAATAAATGGAATTTTCCAGAGAACTCTGATATAAGTTTAAAAATGGATTTCATTGAATATACAAATAAATCGACTACTACTACTGACAAAAAAAGAAGAAAAATAATCAAAAAATACCAACCAAATAAACTTGACATATGCAGCTAAAAATTCGAAATTGAGTTTAACATATTTTTTATTGGTTTCTTAGCAAAACCAAATTAAAAGCACATACGTATTCATTTAGATAAGTCGGTACAGATTTTTAAATGAATGGTGTGTTTCGAAATTATCCAAGGTTAAGCCATTTTAACTATGATCAAAACGGAAAGGACTGGAATGTAAACGCTGGCAGACAACAATCGCCCGTTTCTCTATCTATAGCCAAAGTAAGTGCTTCATAAAATATTTACCTTCTTTAAATTGCATAAGTCATTTAAATATTAGGCGGTCAATTCAACGGCGCCAGAGTTAATCTACATTAACTTCAACAAAGCCTTGTCCAGTCCCCTAAAACTAACCAACAATGGGCATACCTTGAAGATGTCAATACCCCGCGCAGAAGACTGTAGTCAACCAGCTATTTGCGGATGTAAACTCAAAAGTATCTACAAGGCTGTGCAGCTTCATTTTCATTGGGGTTCGCCAGAGAGGAAGCGATCTGAACATTCGATAAACTGCACGCGATATGATGCCGAACTGCATATTCTTCATCATAATATTGCATATGGTCTCAAGGAGAATAATGGCAATAATGGTCAATATTGTTGAGGTAAGCCAGTCTTCAATATATATATTTATGACTCTTAGTACTACCAAGTCACTTTAAGTTCATTGTAAATTATATGTACAGTCAAAGGCCTTGGAGTTCCTTTCGGTGCCACAATTGATACCACTATAATTAATGGGGCTTCATAAAGTGCTGTTTTACGACCTTTTTATCACCAAACTTTTCTATGTCTCTTCCGTCAGTCGTGTTCTTGAATACTGTTCATTTAATTTGTATTTTTCTATTCTTTAATATTACGATATAATCAATAATATAAAATACGGATACATGTGCAGATGTATAAACGTAATTGGCCTTCTTCATATAAAAACAAGCAACGTCGAATAGAGTTTTTTCAGTAGGAATTATTTTCTTCTATCCCAGATTCTTCTTTCTTTTAGGATTTCTTAATTTTTATATTTCTTTGAACTATTTCTACAACCCTAACAATATCTTTTTTCACTATTGGTCGAAGTGACTCTGTTCTCTATATTCTGAAATGTTAAACTCTAATACACTCCTGGCAAAAACGTTCTAAACTTTTTTACTCTTTATTGTTTTAGTTTTTTCCAATTACTGTTTAATTTGCAATATATTTGTAGAATTTTTGTTTTGTTTTAAATGCTTAAATTTATGGAAATGAAAGTAAATTTGTGGTTTATATATTAAATAAAATTAAAATAAATATACATATGTATGTATTTGTGTTTTTTTGTGTCCCACGAAGTCTGTAATAAATAGAGTTTTGTCAGGAATTTCAATAAAACTTCAACAGTTGAAGGAACATTTTCATTAAGTGATATTTTAGCTGGCGTAAAATGCACCGAATTTTTTACTTACAAAGGTTTGCGTGTCAAATCGAGCTCCCAAATTTTAGGATCACTGACAGCACCACCGTGCGCAGAGGTCGTCAACTGGTATGTGTTCCCAAAGCCTATAGAAGTATTAAAAAAAAATGTAAGCTGCAAGTCCTTTCAAAATATATTTAACCGTTAAAAAAAAACATTATTACAGCTACAAAACCTCTGGTTGTTGGTGGACGACCGTGGCAAGCCTTTGAGAAACAATTATCGTGTTTTGCAAAGCCTCAACAATCGTACAGTGTATTACAGAACCGAAAATGCTTCTTAACAGTGGACACACAATATTCAAATGCATCTGTTGGCGCTTGAAGCCAGTTGCTCGATAGTTATCGAATTATTACATTGCATCGCAACCTCTTAAACACATTGTGTTATCGATAATAATAAAAAGCCAGATACAATTCGGCTACTCTCGGCTTTTGGACCATCACCAGAGGAAAGCATTATATTTCTCGTCGCGGGAAACTGGCCTGTCATAGGCTGTGATGCCAACGCTCACAACTCCCAGTGGGGCAGCATGGATACGAATTTGAAGGGTGAGTCACTTTTAATCTTCATTCTTAATACTAATCTTTTAATCTGCAATACGGGAAATGATTTCACTTTCATTATTAAAAACCGTAAAGAAGTCATAGCGATCAGTTAAAAGGGTAGAGAGTCTCGGATGAACACTGCTTTTCTGATTACAGGTATATCGGCTTTGAGTTTTCCTTAAGTTTTTCTTAAATCAGAAAAAAGGGAACTGGGAAATTAATAACGAAAAACTAGATCGAAAACCACAAAAAAAAAATAATAATACAAAACTACCCCACTCTAGGTTATCTGAAAAAATATGACTGGATGTCCTCTTAAATTCACATTTCTCAGGCTGATCGGAACAACCTACGACCCTAAATTGTATGCAATGTGAAGTGATTACATCAAGGAAACCTCTTCTATGCAAAGAAAATTTAAAATGGGCAATAAACAGTTTCAAGCCGTTTGAGCCCCTAGGCCCTGACAATATAAGTCCAGCCCAATTACCAAATACGGGCGCAACAGCCACAAATTGGCTAAAATCAAATTTCTAGAAAGTTCTCAAGACTGTCCAAAAATCATCTTTATATCCATAGCTTTTAAGCAGTAGTTAATATAAGAGAAACATACGTATACCTCAAGTAGTATTTCTTAATGGCTTTCCTAGACATCGAGGGTGCCTTTAACAACGTTATCCCAGAAGCGATAACGGCAGCGCTGCTGTACCTGAAGGTTGACGCCAGTTTAGTGTTACTGGTCAATCAATTGCTTACTTGCTGGATTGTGAAGTCCAGACTTTGATCGTCAACTCTCTCTAGATAAGTCGAAAGAGGAACGATCCAAGGAGGCGTCCAGTCGGGAGGGGTGACATAGATGTTAATAGACAACTGCTCGGCATTGAGGGGGCGGCTGCCAGACTGTCGCTTATACGGACGACGGTGTGTATATCTTCAGAGGAAACTACCTTCAAACTCTATGTGACCTAATGACAAGTAAACTAAAAATACTGTCATCATAAGCAAGTAATTACGGGTTAGACGTAAACCCCACGAAAACAGAACTCGTTCTCTTCAATAGGAAGTACAAAATTCGCCATCTCGCCCCAGGAACTTCAGCCCTAGAAATGCGCATACATTCAACTAGAATCACACCCTCCCTGTTTTTTGCTACTTATTATCCGCTGGTATTACTTGTGGTATCAGAGTATTTCGGAGTCGGTTACACCCGACTGCATCGTTCTCTCTTGTTTTCGCTTACATTTTTATTTTTTTATTTATATTATATATATTATTTTTATTATATATTTAATGATGGGACTACAAAATGCCAACTGGAGTCGCATAGCACGGTTGCAGAGACGAAGAAGGGGTTGAATATACGGAACACTTCTTCTGCTTCTGCCGCTGCTCTGACCAGGAAAAGACTCACTACACTAGGAAGCCACTTCCTATCAAGTCTATCAAAGTTAGAGAATATAGGTCCGAACAGAATTGCGAAATTTATAAATGCAACTGGATGGATTACCCCCTGATTTATGCTCACAAATGAAGTGAGATCCCATACGGTATAAGAACGGGCCAATGATAGGCTATGTGTGTCTACCTTATGGTCGGCAAACGTCTCACCTAAGCTAAGTTCAATTAATTATTATTTTCAGTTTCAATCAAAAACCAAACTCCCTTTCGCCAATACGGAACGCATTAAATACAGTATTTAAGAAAAAATAACCGAAATTTGCTTATACTTTTTATTTATTTATTATTATTTTTATTTAATTTGCCTTGCTAAGATCATTTCAATATATAAATAAATTTCGAAATGCACCCGAGTCTTTACATATCATAAGTGATTCCCCTTTTAGATAATTAAAAAAATAATGTCCATATATTTGAATATATGCTTCTATTCTGGTATGGTTCATATTAATTTTCGATTTCCATCCTTGTTTCTTAACAGGTCTTTAAAGTTGATCAAAACAAAGTCACATATTCCTTGAGAATTAGAAAGTTATATCTTGAATATTCTGAGCTTTTATTTTTATCGGTAGTCGATTTGTATTTTTGTTCATGGAAATGTTGTTGATCTGCTTATGTTTATGCAAGAGCTTGTGTGTTTGAGTCTCTAGCTCTTAACGTTTCTGAGAAAGTGACATTTATATATGTCGACAAGAGCAATTCCAATTTTAAGCTACACCCAGGCCAAATTAATGACTTAATGGCGGGTCTGGGTGTAGCTTAAAAATTGTTCGAATTATGTGGTTTAATCGATTTGCTCTTATTAATTGCCCAAAAGGTTTTCAAATTTCTCTACTTAATTTCATAGTCAAGTTACTATCGCTTAACAAATTTTAGTCTAATTTTTTTTCTGTATTTGCGTAATCCTGGCAATAAATACAAATTTTTTACATTTTATATATTTAAAATAAACTTTTCATGCACAGTGAATTAAGTCATGTGTTAAGAAAAAGGGTCCCTAGTAACTGCAAAACCTCAGCTGTGACTGTTTTACACAAAGAAATATATGACAAGCATAATTAACAAACAACTTGTAAAAATCCCTTACATGTTTTATTAACTGGCCCCTGTTGTAACTGAACAGCAGGTAGATAATAAGTTAAGTTAGCTAATTTAATGAGTAAAATCGGTTTGATATTATGACGGATTTAATTTAATTTATAAATACAATTTTGAATTTTGCATTTTTATTTGTGTTTTTAGTCCACTATAAAAAAAGACATAAATAAATGAATAGTATATTCCTTTCTGTCGACAAAATTTCAAATAGATTATTGGCAGTCACTGAAACACAAACAGTTAACTCTCAAATATCAACAATAAGTAACAACAACAATAAGATAAGAACAAAATCGTCGGTTTCTTAAGCCAGCGTATGGCCTCATTGCTGCTGATTACAAATTCTGTTTATTACTCAAGCAACCGTCGAAAAGTGTGGAGCTCGAAAACCGATTTCGCGCAGTGATCGTGCACTTTAATACATGGGCTCCTTTTTTATTTTATTTTTTTGTTTGTGGTCAATCTGTTTTAAATATTGTAGCATATAACCTCATATCGACGAGCAGATGATAATTTTGCCTACAAGAAGTGGTTCCGGCTTTGTGATCGGTAGTTCGTCGGGGTTCCTTCAAGTTCTTTGCGCTACACGCTCGCAATGCATAATACTCATTAAAAGATATCGCGTGCGCTGGTAGTTCGAACTAAATTGCTAGGAAGGGGAAAGAAAAGAAAAAGGAATTGGTCCGATTTCATAAATATAATATGGAGGCGACACTCAAGGAATGTCGTTGTTTGAGCTGGGCAGTTGTAATTGCCATAGCAGATGACCACCCTACCAAGATCATCATGCACCTAAAAATAATAACATTTGATGATCCCTAGGACGACTATTTAATTCATTCTCTATCCATTATGCATTGCATATCTCCACAAAAAAAATGTAAGCATTCATTTCAACAATAACATGGTATTTAATTATTTTTATTTTTTTCATTCACTTTCCTCCAGCTATTGTAATTTCAAATATTTTTATATTGATAAACAGAATTTTAAAAAGTAAATTCAAGTAGGCTTGTTATAATTAAATCGGAAAACAATTTAATAATATTATAAAAAAAAAACACCATCTAATGTAATATAATACAATATATAATTTTATATATATATTTTATATTAATTATTTTTATTAAATTATTATCAAAATTTTTAAGAATTTGTACCTTTTATTAACTTTTGCCGAATTCCTGATTCATTTTCAAATCAACATTTTTGGTGAACAATTTCGATAACGTATGCTTTCTAATTCAATAAACTAAGTATTTTTCTTGGCAATTTTAAGTTTTAAAATTTTCACTTCCCATATTACATGGTTTTCACCCAATTTGTATATTCTGGAAGATTGAAGGAAGATTGTTGTTTACGCTTTCAACTTTTCCATTTAATAACACAAAGTCACTTGTACTATTTTATAATGTTTATTTAAAAGTATATTGCTAGACTAGAAGCCAAAGCTCAGTCTTTTTCGCAACACTTTGATTTGTTTATTAAAAGTTCGACGCCAATTGCTAAACCTTTTCACAACAAGGGTAGCTAATGAAGCGAAATGAAGATTTGAAGCCGCCACTAAACCTTCCCACAACGAGAATAACTAAAACGATCGATCAGCTAGAGTTATGCGAAACAACTAAATAGCTGCAGCAGTCGGAGAGAGAGAGAGCTGCAAAAAGAGAGCGCTGTACAATGAGAGCGCTGCTAACGCTGGCAGCTGCAACTCAAACTGCACTTAACATAATGTGGATAAGTAATTAAGACTAACAATATGATATTTATATTAAGCCACGCAGGGCTCCAAATTCAGGCATATAAACAATTCATATTCAATTAGAAGTTCTTTGCTGCAGCTGCCAACAATTATAAAATGTAATAAAACAAAAATCTTGAAATAGAACGTAATTTATATTAGTGCCAAGCAAAAATATTGATTTATTTAATTATTAAATTAATTTTCTTATTTCATTTATTATATATTTCGTTATTTATTTGTTTAATTTCATTTATTCAAGTGTTTCATTTTCGTTTATTTCGTTTAGTTTGTTCATTTATTTTCGGCTATATTGACAGTGACTTCGATATTAAAGTGTTAGCATACTTTCAGACGGTGCTTCAAGTTCAATTAGCATATTAAAAGCATGTTCAGCTTTAGCACGGAGATTTTTAAGGAGAGTAATAAGTATCGGCTCATTGTATGTGCGATTAAAGTTTTGTGCTGAGTTTTTTTTTCATTTTCCTTATCTATGATGGGTCTCTCAAACTAAATTTAAGAAAACTTTGCACGTGCAATATTACACGACTTCACTGCAGTTTAACACACTTTGAAATCGATGCATTCTTGCTGCTCACCAACAATAAATATTAAATAAAAACCAAAACTGTGGATATTATGCACTTGTATATTCACCACATCCAAAAGATCTATTGTAGGTGGGGCATCTGATTGGGATTGGAGGTAAATGGATTATTAAACTAAATTTAAAATTTTAATGGCGTTTCTTTTACCTCTTTATGTCGCTTGCATCAATTTTACTGCATATTATTATTTTATTTTCATTTCACTTTAAATTACTTTAATAATTTTAATATGTTGAATACTAGCACATTGGCTTACTACACCCCATTGTAATTATAATTTTACTAATGTAATTAGTAATTACAGTGGGATTACAGTGCTGTTGGTGGCAACGCTGGTTAACAGATCTAACAGCAGTAGTATAAGCATGGGTCTTATAAGAAGAGTCGTAGAAGAACAGCAGAACGGGAGAGTCGAGTTCGTGAAACGCAACGTCGGCAAAGTCCCGAGTACATAAAGTCGGTGCGTCGAGGAAATAATTCGTTGTTTTATAAAGTCGAGCATAACGTTGTAAATCCAATACTCATATTCCACTGTAGTATACTGTAACGCACACTTACAGAGTCGTCTCGGCATGCACACTCTGACTACTATTCGGATGGCCTAGCTCAGGGAAATTTGGCGTGGGGTTTGTGCTGCCAGACAAACGGTGTTACAATAATTATGTCGTAGACAGAGGACTAAACACGGAAATTGAACCAAATAGAATGTACGAGGAATGATATGCATTATACCCTATCTAAGGTTGGAGAACTAAGATGTTATGGTTCTCCTTCTATACCCACCCAACCTTGTAAAAATCGCCCATGATTTTGGACCCTATCCTAAACAAGCTTGCGGTGCTGTAAACCTAAGGTGCCGTTTATAAAAACAAATTAATTATGTAATACAAATTAAATCAAATTTTATAATATTAACTTTACTCTACTTATAAGTGCCAATATATGTTGTGAGGAGCCATATAACCATGCACGTGTGAGTATGCATGTATATGTATGTTTATGATCATAAATATATATGTATATGTATGTTCATAGATGTGCATGCGAAATGCCCTTCAGCATGTAGTCAATGTTATATGCGCCCCTCACAATAACTGTCTGTCAGGCCGAAATCCCGCCCTGATACAGTTGCGGCGAATTCGCTCTCTTTCGCCCTCTCTCTTTCTAACGCAGGTGTTCAGCCTTTGAACGTGTCTGACACACATGTCCATCAGGACATGTGCCGTTAGTGTGTGAGGAGTATTGCGGGAGTAATATTGTTGTCCATACTCACACTGACGGCAGACAATGGCTGGCGCCAGCAAAAGGGCCGTGGAAAATTACCAGAAGATCAAGCCACAAAAAGATCACGCCACCGTGGTACAGTCCCGGCAAAAGGTGGCCAGCCAAGGCCTATAAAAGGGGCGCCGCAGCACAAGGCGGGGGCTGTGCAAATAAACACGCGAAGCTGTGCAATTATACACGCGAGTCTGCGCGAACAGAATCGCGAGTGAGAATCGATCTGTGCAGAAGTGAAAGTGAGTCGGTCACAAATACGAAGTCAACGCGAGACATGAAGGACGAGTGCAATGACACTGTGTATCGAAAGACGCAACTGAACACAAGGATCACAGGACATCGAGGTCCTGAAATTAGGTGAGAAACGTATATCCTTGCCACACTCGAATTGTGCCAACAGGCGATATCCGCAAGGAACCAAGCGAAGCAAACGAGGCTTGGTCTGTGATTAGCCAGAGAGTGAGACACGCGAATCCTGACTCACAAGAGTACTAGGGGCAATCCTTGGGGAACAAGGAAACCGCTAGTCCTGGTGAGCATCAGGAGTGCTGTGCGGAATCTCTGGCGGACAGACTGAGATGCTGCGCTTGCGTAGCTGGCGGGCAGATTCTGGCGCACAGGAGCTTGAGACGCCTCGGAACAAGTAGAAATTAAGCGATCAGAAAACTAACATTGGAAAGTGTGATTTCAAATAAGTGCGATCAAATAAAGCAAGTTTAATATATATATACACTATGTTGTTAATTATTGCAAACGCAATATAATTTTGTTGCTCGAACCCGCAGCTCGACTGAGTTTTAGCTTAGCTAAAATACGACCGAATAAAAAGATTTGTTACAATGTGCATCTAAATTCAACAAAAAAAAGTAGGGCGCTTTATTGTTTATCATTGCATCTCATGATGCAACCACATCCGGGTATGACGTACTTACTACCTTAATACTTTTTATTGATCCATCGCTGTCAGCAAGCCTTTCGACGTAGATGAGTTGTAGGCGACGATAATCAAAAATAAAGATGCAACAATTGAAAATAAAGCGCTCCACTAGAAAACATAACAAATTAATATGTATTGAATTTAATATAAATTAAATCTAAGTTTCATTTATAATAACGATGAATAATAGCGCTCGTTGGGCTGTTAATCCATTTTTAACTTCAAGAACATTTCAATTTCGGTGCCGATGGGTGTTGTTGTTGTTGTAACTGTCGTTGTTGTTGTAGCTGTCGTTGTTATTGTTGTTATTGTTGACCACCTTTGCGCGTTTAAGCTAAGTTGCGTTGAGCACAGCGTAGAAGGGGTCAACGCATTTTCTACTCCGAATCCGAATAACTTTATTTTCCTATGACCGAACACAAATGAGATAATTTTTAGAACCTACTCACAATCACTAATGCATAGAAAATACTCACAACAATATTTATGAAATGAAGAAATGGCATCGGCAGCCAGTGTGGTGGTCGATAGCGTATTGTGGTGTGGGTGTCGATTATTTGGTGTGGCGTGATTGCAGTATTTGCAGGTTAGGTCAGGGCATCGGCAAGTCGGTATGCACCTTTTATTTTTTTTTTTTCATTGAAATGCCTTGCCGATATCGAGGGAACACCCAGAACTGATTAACCGCAATACACTTTGCTTAGTTATTTTTTTGTTTTTATTTTAGTTTTATGTTTGCACACACACTTTGCACCACCACCAACACTTGACGGACTTGCACTGCCGCAATTCCGTGAAAGGTTGAAAATTCCAAGAAATCAAATCGGGGTTGGGTAGGGCAGGCCTCCAACGTGATGTTGTCGGTATTATTGCGGATCAAGATTTCAATTAGTTCCGGATGTCCTAAGATTTGATTGCTGGTATACAGCGTGAAAATCTTCCACGTGAACTCAGAAAATTTTTCGCACGGACTTTGCAAATTGCTTTTGTCCTTTGCCGCAGCATGCAGAAAAATAAAATGCATGCTTAGAGAACAAGCGCAATAGACTTAGAAGCTCAAGTGCTTGGGAGCGCAAGTTTGAGAAAGAATAGCTTAATGAACGCGTGCTTAAGCCAGCTGCAGTTGAACAAAGTGCATCAGAGCGCCAGCGCAAGTTCGAGAACGAAAAGATTTTTGAACGCACGCTTAAGCCAGCTGCATCAGCTGAGCTAGGCTTGCGGTGAGCGTGCAGGCTAAGCTTACCAAAGATTTACACTCGAGGCCGAAATAACATGTATTTGTCATTGTACATATGCATTTACACACGCCGCCATTGACATATGCATGCTTCAATTAAATTATATTTGGGTATTAAATATTCGCACCATTAAATTATTACACCACAGGTCTGATCTAATTCTATTAGAAAAAAGATAAGAGCTGAAAAAAATTTCAAACGGATGCGAATAGGAAGTGCTAGCTACCAAATGTCTTTTGCATGAAAATTTCCTAGCTCCTTTCCATTCATATCCTCTAGGAGGTAAATCGATCGGCCCAGTTTTTCCTTGATTCGAGCCTTAGCGCCGATAGGAGCTAGCTTAGAGCAAAAATTAGCTGCAGCTTTGCTCAAAGAAAAATTTCTTTTGATCACTTCTTGACCTATTTCAAATGCTCGTGTCTGTGACCGTAAATTATACGATCGCTGGTTTCTGTCATAAGCCTTTTTGAGGTGTTTATCTACATCAGCCCTGAATTTCTTAAATTCGTCAGCCCTGGGTAACCTAGCGGTGCTGTCTTTTAGCAATTCTAAATTTCTCAACAACTTATAATCTTTGCCATGAGAAATCATGTGTTGTCCAAAGACCATAAAATAGGGAGAGTAACCAATCGATTGATGTATAGAATTGCGAAGAGAACTGTTAATGCGACTTAAGAAGATATCCCATTCTCGCTGATCAGCACGAATATAGGCTCTTAAAGCTGCATTAATTGAACGATTCACTCTTTCGGCGGCGTTCGATTGGGGTGAATAGGCTCCTGTAAATATATGTTGAATACCGAAGGTTAGGAGGAAATCGTCAAAGACACGGCTTTTAAATTGAGTACCGTTGTCACTCACGACTATTTCTGGTACTCCAAAACATGGGAATATATTTTCATTCAGATAATCGATAATCACGTTGGAGGTGAATTTTTTTACGGGCTTCAGAAAGGTGAATTTTGAAAAGTGATCTAAAATTATGAA
Source organism: Drosophila neoperkinsi (assembly GCA_037043555.1). Lineage (NCBI taxonomy): Eukaryota > Metazoa > Arthropoda > Insecta > Diptera > Drosophilidae > Drosophila > Drosophila neoperkinsi. The sequence continues at coordinate 15,697 of JBAMBG010001669.1, forward strand.
AATTCCAATGTGACCCTTTCTTGTGCGAGGAAACGGACCAACGAAGTCAAAATACTACCGCTGAAATGGTCTTTCGCTGATAATTCGAGCACCCATAGGAGGTTTAAGTGATCGATTGGGATATTTGGTTGTTTTACACGTATCACACTCGCTAATGTACTTACGCACATCAACAACCATTTTAGGCCAATACAAATGACGTCGTATTCGTTCAAGACATTTCGCGGTACCACAGTGTGCGGAAGATGGTTGATCATGAGCTGAATGTATGACGCTGTTGCGCAAAGACTCGGGCACTAACAGTTTCCATGAATCATTGCCTTGATTGGAGCTATCGTCAGAGAAATCTTTGCGATGATAAATGTAACCATCGATTACTTGATAGTCTGGCATCTTCGATACCTTAAATTTATCTCGCAAAGCACAGTATTCTGCTGACTGAAATGCTTCGGATTGCAGATCCACTTCGGGTAGAACTTCAGCATTTATGTTAGCAACCTCGACTACTGACTCAAACGAACGGGATAGGGCGTCAGCCACCACATTTTGGCTTCCCTTGCGGTGTTCAATACTGAAGCCGTAACCTTGGAGACTTATCGCCCATCGCGCTAATCTACCACTAAGGTCAGATTGGTCCATCAACCATCGAAGGCTTGCATGATCGGTGACTACGGTGAAACGATGTCCGTCGATGTACAAGCGAAATTTTTTAATACCCAGAACGACAGCCAAGCACTCCAATTCCGTAACGGTATAGTTACGTTGTGCTTTGTTCAATTTTTTCGACATGTACGCTATTGGGCGTTCATGACCGGACTCGTCGCACTGTGCAAGAACAGCACCTACTGCATACGAAGAAGCATCACACTGCACTATGAACGGCTTGTCATATTGTGGATGGATCAAACATGGAGCTGAGCACAATGCCATTTTGATCTCTTCGAATGCAGCTTGAGCTTGATCGTTCCAGGTGAACAACTTTTTACCTAGAAGTTCGGTAAGGGAAAAAATTATCGAAGAGTATCTGGAAATAAAACGCTGGTACCATCCAGTCATTCCCAAGAATCGTCTGAGCTGCTTCCGAGTTTTCGGAATCGGAAACTCTTTAACAGCACGGACCTTTTCGGGATTAACCTGAAGTGTTCCTTCGCCTACTATATAGCCTAGATACTCTACCTTCCTAAGACAAAACTGGCTTTTTTGAACATTTATGGTAAGGCCAGCCTTTCGCAATTGAGTAGCAACTTCTGAAAGATGCAAAAGATGTGACTCAAAATTATCGGACAATACCAGCAAATCGTCAAGGTACACTAATACGTTTGATTTTAGCTGATATGGAATTACTAAGTCCATTAGACGACTCATTGTTTGCGGAGCATTGGTCAATCCAAAAGGCATTCTTTTGAATTGATAAAGAGGTCTATTTGGGACTGTAAATGCTGTTTTAGCGCGGGATTCTTTATCTAAACAGATTTGCCAAAAGGCATCCTTGAGGTCGATTTTCGAAATGCAGTATACAGGCGGAAGACGACTCAGCAGTCCAGCCATTATTGGAATAGGATACGCATCCTTAATTGTGACTGCATTAAGTTTCCGTGCGTCGAGACAGAAGCGCACTTTGCCTGGTTTTATGTGTAAGGTGATGGGAGATGACCAAGGAGAACTTGGGGCCTCTTCTATAACGTCCATTTGAATCATTCTGTCAATCTCCTTGCATAAGAGTTCTTCCTTTGCTGGAGAAAGAGGATAAAATCTCTGTTTGATGGGTTTCGCCTCGGCAGTATCGATGGTATGTTCGATTAACGTTGTTATGCCAAGCCCATTATTTTCAAAAGATGGAAAGAAATCAATCACAGCTTTTAGTTTGGATTTCTGGAATAACGACAAATCTAATTTAGTAGCGTCCTCTTCGAGCTTTTCAGTCTCTATTGCCGAAACATTAGTATCGCCAAAAGATGAAATCGATATACCAAATTTCTTCCAGAAATCCATACCACAAATAACATCTGTTCTAATGGAAGAAACTATAAGAAACTCAAGGCCAGCTTGGATTGAATTATAAGTCAGGGGTATGGTAATTGTACCAGCAACAGGTTGTGTTTGGCCATCGGCCGTACGGACAACGCCTTTCATTTTGTCGACCTTAAAGTTTTCTGACAAAATTCTCTTGGCAAGATATCCGCCAATGACACTTTTGTTGGCCCCGCTATCTAATAAGGCTAGGTAATCCTGACCAAAAATGTCAATGTTGATAAAGGGTCGAATATCATTGCTTTTATTAACAATAGAGTTAATTAAACATCTGTTTAGTGCTCGCTTGCTTTGCCAAAATTTCCGCATACGTAAAGAAGAACGAGATTTACATGAAAGTAATTCGTCCGCGTTAAATATTTCGGACTTACGCTTCTTGTACTCATGAACTCGCACATGGTATGGCTTAAATCGCAAGAGACTAGATACTTCAGGGGTTAAAGCTGATTCGTCCGGTAATGGGTAGAAGTGTTGACATGCATTCAAAGCTTGAAGAGAGAAAGTGGAAGAAAGTCGAAAGAATACCTGTTGCAATGAACATTTCTGCGCTGGGACAAATTGGCACACAATTTGTGATTAGTTATATATTTTACGGCTTAAGTATTAAAAATGAATACAAATTTAATATGTACGGCTGTAAATCATACAGTGATTCAAATGGAATATATGAACTATATGAGCGCAAGTGTGTGAGTGAAATTCCAAACTAACAATACAGTGGTGGCAAGAAAAGTGTCTTCTTCAAAAAGCTCCCATTGCTTTAATTGTGGCTCCGCTGATCATATTAGGAAGGATTGTACAGCACAAATAAAATGTTTTAAATGCAAATGCATGGGACATATATCAAAAAATGGACACAAACAATTCAAGGCGTGCAAGTGGTGAAAGACATTAAGCGAGTCAAATTTGCGAAGTTGAACGGATGTAACAATTTTGCGTTACTCAAAAAGCTTTTCAACGTTGTTCTGGACAAGTTTCCCTCCGTTTTGCATGGCATCGGAAACAGCAAAATGCAGCCGCTATGTGCATTTGTTGGCGACGTACGTATTGATGGAATCGAAGTACAGCAAAGATTCCTAGTAGTGCCGGAGAACAACATCGAAAGTGACGCCTTATGGGGTTTTGACTTCGCATCACAATTTTGCGTCACACTTAATGAGAAGTGATTCACGTATACGATGGCGACAGCGCAGCCGGACAGCGCTGAAACAAATGAGCTAAGTATTTATAACATCTTTGAGACCGGAACTGATATAAATGCTCCTACACAGTTCAAGCCGCTGCAGCGGGCCAAGGAGAGGTTGCACAAATTCAAAGCGCTTGAAGAGGAGGTCAAGAAGCCGACACGCTGGGAGGTCGTCGATGTGGTGCGTACATTGTCCACCGAGAAGCCCAAGGACGAGTCCTCGGCCTCCGGGAATATGGTGTCCAACAAGAAGGCATCCACACAGTTGTCAATGGAGCGCGATAATATCAAAAAGAGCGGCAGTGAGCCAGCCTCCCTAACAGCAGCAGCAGCTGTGTGGATAGGTCCCAGAAAAACAACAGAAAAAACAACTTTTGAGAGAACCGCAGTGGTTGACTAGTATGGTCAAAGTCTGATTGAGATGCTTCGTGGCCTTACATATATCGCTAGCATTTATATAGTTTTTTTTTTACATCTGTTATCATGATTAGCCAGTAATAATATCTTCTGAGCCATTCTAACGTTTTTTTTTATTCCTCCGTGTGCATGCAAGGGATCATCATGGGCCGCTTTAAGAACCGATAATATTAGAGGTTGTGGCACCCAAAGTTTCCAGCAAAAATCATCTGCAACCTTGGAATAAGCCGCATGCTCGGATCGGATGATAATGAATTCATTTTCAATGTTTAGGTCTGGCAAAGACTGGGTTGTGTGAATCTTGTTTTTATGGGCTCATAAGCTGAGGACTTAGATTCTGGTAACTCTAAGTCGACTATTAAGCTGTAAAGTACAACGGAAGACAAATTTTCAGTATACGTACTGCCAAAACAGCCGCAAAGCACTCTTTCTCTGTGACCGATTACTGACTTTGGCACCGATTAAGTTTTTTTTGACATAAATTCAATCGGCACTTCGTCACGCTCACTATTGGTCTGCATCAGCACAGCTCCAACTCCAATATGACTAGCGTCACAATGTATTGAGAAAGGCTCTGCAAAGTTTGGACTATGCAATACTGAAACCGAACACATGTCATTATTTAAGGACTCGAATGGCTGCTGGGCTTCCTCAGTCCATTCAAACTTTCATTTTAACTTAAAAGTATCGAACAATGGAAATGAAGTAGAGGCATAATTCCTCATAAATTTATGATACCACCCAGTCATGCCAAAGAACCTACGTGCTTACTTTACAAAGCGTGGAATGTGAAAGTCCTTTACGGCTGCCATTTTGTCTGATAATGCTATTGCCGAATTTATTTTTTTTGACGTTAAGGGTAAGATTATCAGGAGTTAAAGACTCTTCAAAACTTCTAGATGGCGATTGAACGAATCTGAAACGAAGACTTCGTTCCGCAAATATGCTGGAACTATTTTATCCACTAGTCTGGACATAGACTGAGGAGCATTAGTAAGCCCCAAGGGCATGACAAAGAACACATGTAAAGGACGCCCAATGACTGTAAAGGCGGTCTTGTCGCGAGAGTTTGGGTCGAGAGGTATTTGCCAGAAGGCATCCTGAATGTCAAAGCTTGTAATAAACTTTACGTTCGGCAATATACTTAAAATTCCATCGATTAACGACATACGGTATGCATCTTTTACGGTTACTTCATTCACCTTTCTGCTATCAATGCATAACCTAACTTTTCCGGTTTTTTTTCACTAATACGAATCGGGACGTCCAGGAGCTATTTAATTAGCTGAATCACTCTAAGTTGTAACATCTGATCTAGTACATCAGCTTCTGAGTAGCAGGTGACACTGCGTAGTGACGCTGCTTAATAGGTTTAGCGTCTGCCCCATCAATTACATGTGAAATTAATCTTGTCCTACCCAATCCTTTCTTAGAAGATTAGGGGAAGGGGTTTATTATTTTCTGCACCAATTTTTGTTGTATTATGGTCAATTCTCGCATTGTCGGATCATGTAGTGATGAGATATGTCCCAGTGTCCATATTATTGTTTTGCCAAGAAGCACTACCTGGGCATCAGGGCGTAAGTCGTTAGGTATGCCCAATATTGATGCTAACAATTTGATTCTTTTCGAAATACATTTTTAAAATCATATCTACGACATTTGAACGGTTATTTTGTACGTCTGGTAGGTCAACATGATTGTTGAAATGTAAGTCTGGTTGAAAGGATTGACACGGTATTATGAACCTTTTATTTCGGTTGTATTTTAGCTAAGCTAAAACTCAGTCGAGCTGAGGGTTCGAGCAACAAATGTATATTGCATTTGCGACAACTAAAAACACGGTATATATATAAATTAATCTTGATTTTATTTATCGCACTTATATTGTTGGAAATTACACTTTCCAAGGTTAGTTTCTGATCACTTAATTGCTATTCGTCAGTGGCGTCTCGCAATCCACCGGTGTCCCTGGTCACGTTCTCCTCTGCGCAAGAATCTGCCCCAGGACCTCCGCCCGCCAGCTACGCAAGCCCAGGATCTATTAGTGGCGTGATCTTTTTGGTAATTTTTCCATCTTTTGCTGGCGGCAACCATTGTCTGCCGTCAGTGTGAGTATGGACAGCAATATTGCACCCGCATGACTCCTCACACACAAACGGCACATGTCCCAATGGACATGTGTGTCAGACACGCTCAAATGGCTGAACACCTGCGTTAGAAAGAGAGAGGGCGAAAGAGAGCGAATTCGCCGCAACTGCATCAGGGCCGGATTTCGGCCTGATAGACAGTTACTGTGAGGGGCGCATATAACATTTAATGCACACATATGGGCATTTCGCATGCACATCCATGAATATACATATATATATATATATTATAAGCAGTTTCTACAACTGATCTTGTAGGTGTCTGCTTTTCCGAAGCCATAACGAAATACCTTGCGCTCTGCCATACAAGCTTGGTATTGGTGACTTTGTTCGGCGTGATTCCAGCATGACAATTATACCGCCGACAAGTCCAAACCATCTCAGATTCAGTCTCGGAAATTGCATGCATGTCCGAACTACATGACGTAATATTTCGAACGAATTTTGCTAATTGCTTCTGATTTTGGCCGCAGCATGGAGAAGAATACAATGCATGCTTAGAGCGCAAGCGCAATTGACTTAAAAGTTGAAATGCAAGCTTGAGAACGAAAAGCTTAATGAATTCAAGCCTAAGCCAGCTGAACCAGCTGAACTCGACTTGCAGCGAGACTTAGCCTACCAAAGCTTTACACTCAAGGCTGATATAACATGTATATGTCATTGAACATATATACGCTGCCATTAACATATGCATGCCTCAATTAAATCACATTTGCGTATTAAAATATTCCCACCATTACAAACCTGATATTTCATTAACAGGTGTTACTGCTGCTGCCGAGTGAGTCCTATCACAAACATGAAGATTTTTCCAATGGGGTGCCTGATTGTTTATTCCTTGCGGTCTGGTTTTGAGCTCAGCCTCATGTCGGTATCATTGACGAAGGCAACCGAAGAAATTGTTCTATGGTTTGATTTTCAACTTCAGAGGCCGCAGGTGAGAAGGAGTTAAATTCGCTACGTTGTCAGTTGGACTAACTCTAAGACCTTCTGAAAGGGCTTGGACCAACCTATTCATTTGTTCGGCCAAACTGGTAGCAATGAGTCGGGTGTGCTCAACCATAGCCGCTCTTATGGTTTCGGTCATCGATTGTTGTATCGATTCCATTTTTGGCATAATTTCAGTTTTGCGCATTTGACTGAAATGCTGAGGGCTTTATTGAATTTGACGTAGACGGTCCAGTGTGACTAAGATTTTCAGTTGAAGAAGTTAGTTGTGTCAGATTCTAATTGCAAACTGGACACACTTCCTTTTTGTCGGCTATGGAATTAAAGCACGGTCGGTGGAAGTAAAGGCCACAAGAGGTTGGCACTAACTGAGCCTGGTAAACTATTATTTCCGAAAAAATGAAACAATTTTTGCCTGTGACAGTAGTTCAAGTCAGATTTTTTGAGACTGAACCAACTCGGTAAATAATTCGAGAAAATTTGATTAACTAGAAATAGTCAATCATTATTTTATATATACAATTAATGTTGATAGATATGGAGCAAAAGATAAGTTTAAAATAACAAAATTTGTATGCAATCACGACATAGATACCACTATGGGAGTCATGCATTTGACTGTAAACTAGAGTAGAATTACATTTAGTTATATGTTGAGATGAAACAGGAAAGAAATTAAAAGGCGAATCAGGAGCTATTCGTCATTTAGCTGCGGATTGCGATTTGAAAAGTACTCAATCCTCGCCAAGCGAAATTCCTTAAAGCTACAATGGATAGTAGGCGAAAGGGACTCCGATATCTGCGCAAAACACTCGTACCAGTAGTACCAGAGTGAAATTATAGGGAAGGCTGCAGTTAAATACTCCACAAATCCAATAAGCAACTTATAAAACCATCGGAGTAATAATTAAACAAGGAGTAAAATGTATAAACTAATATTTGACAACGGAGTTATATCCAATAAAAGTTATAACATATCCAGTAAGTCAAAGTCTATATCCACGAGCTATTAGGATTATAATGCTAGGCCATGAAATCTAATGAATTGTCTTGGATCCATAGCATATACCCAATAACAAGGAAAAGGGGACAGTTAAGAGAAGGATG
>JBAMBG010001670.1:0-13438 GCA_037043555.1 Drosophila neoperkinsi
ATGAAGTCCTTTATATATATGTATATTGATTCTGCATCAAAAGTTGAAAGTACGTATTTTTGAGGCTTATGCGAGAAATTGTCATTTTAAGTTTTTGTGTCCAACTTCAAACTGTTGTATCTTCGCCAATAAGTGTCCAATCTCCGAATTTTTTCCAACAAAATGAAGTCCTTTTTATATATATTGATTCTGCATCAAAAGTTGAAAATACGTATTTTTGAGGCTTATGCGAGAAATTGCCATTTTAAGCTTTTGTGTCCAACTTCAAACTGTTGTATCTTCGCCAATAAGTGTCAAATCTCTGAATTCTTTCCAACAAAATGAAGTTATTTTGATATATATTGATTCTGCATCAAAAGTTGAAAATACGTATTTTTGAGGTGTAAACGAGAAATTGCCATTTTAAGTTTTTGTGTTCAACTTCAAACTGTTGTATCTTCGCCAATAAGTGTCCAATCTCCGAATTTTTTCCAACAAAATGAAGTCCTTTATATATATATTGATTCTGCATCAAAAGTTGAAAATACGTATTTTTGAGGGTTATGCGAGAAATTGCCATTTTAAGTTTTTGTGTCCAACTTCAAACTGTTATATGAAGTCCTTTATATATATATTGATTCTGCATCAAAAGTTGAAAATACGTATTTTTGAAGCTTATGCGAGAAATTGCCATTTTAAGTTTTTGTGTCCAACTTGAAGCTTTTGTATGTTGGCCAATAAGTGTCAAATCTCTGAATTTTTTCCAACAAAATGAAGTGCTTTTGATATATATTGATTCTGCATCAAAAGTTGAAAATACGTATTTTTGAGGTGTAAATGAGAAATTGCCATTTTAAGTTTTGTGTCCAACTTCAAACTGTTAGTGCATCCAATAATGTCGATATGTCTCGAATTTCACAAATGAAGTTCTTTTTATATATATTGATTCTGCATCAAAAGTTGAAAATACGTATTTTTGAGGCTTATGCGAGAAATTGCCATTTTAAGTTTTTGTGTCCAACTTCAAACTGTTGTATCTTCGCCAATAAGTGTCAAATCTCCGAATTTTTTCCAACAAAATGAAGTTCTTTTTATATATATTGATTCTGCATCAAAAGTTGAAAATACGTATTTTTGAGGCTTATGCGAGAAATTGCCATTTTAAGCTTTTGTGTCCAACTTCAAACTGTTGTATCTTCGCCAATAAGTGTCAAATCTCTGAATTCTTTCCAACAAAATGAAGTCTATTTTGATATATATTGATTCTGCATCAAAAGTTGAAAATACGTATTTTTGAGGCTGTAAACGAGAAATTGCCATTTTAAGTTTTTGTGTTCAACTTCAAACTGTTGTATCTTCGCCAATAAGTGTCCAATCTCCGAATTTTTTCCAACAAAATGAAGTCCTTTTTATATATATTGATTCTGCATCAAAAGTTGAAAATACGTATTTTTGAGGCTTATGCGAGAAATTGCCATTTTAAGTTTTTGTGTCCAACTTCAAACTGTTGTATCTTCGCCAATAAGTGTCCAATCTCTGAATGTAATACGTATTTTTGAGGCTTATGCGAGAAATTGCCATTTTAAGTTTTTGTGTCCAACTTCAAACTGTTGTATCTTCGCCAATAAGTGTCAAATCTCCGAATTTTTTCCAACAAAATGAAGTTCTTTTGATATATATTGATTCTGCATCAAAAGTTGAAAATACGTATTTTTGAGGCTGTAAACGAGAAATTGCCATTTTAAGTTTTTGTGTCCAACTTCAAACTGTTGTATCTTCGCCAATAAGTGTCCAATCTCCGAATTTTTTCCAACAAAATGAAGTCCTTTTTATATATATTGATTCTGCATCAAAAGTTGAAAATACGTATTTTTGAGGCTTATGCGAGAAATTGCCATTTTAAGTTTTTGTGTCCAACTTCAAACTGTTGTATCTTCGCCAATAAGTGTCCAATCTCCGAATTTTTTCCAACAAAATGAAGTCCTTTTTATATATATTGATTCTGCATCAAAAGTTGAAAATACGTATTTTTGAGGTGTAAACGAGAAATTGCCATTTTAAGTTTTTGTGTTCAACTTCAAACTGTTGTATCTTCGCCAATAAGTGTCCAATCTCCGAATTTTTTCCAACAAAATGAAGTCCTTTTTATATATATTGATTCTGCATCAAAAGTTGAAAATACGTATTTTTGAGGCTTATGCGAGAAATTGCCATTTTAAGTTTTTGTGTCCAACTTCAAACTGTTGTATCTTCGCCAATAAGTGTCCAATCTCCGAATTTTTTCCAACAAAATGAAGTCCTTTTTATATATATTGATTCTGCATCAAAAGTTGAAAATACGTATTTTTGAGGTGTAAACGAGAAATTGCCATTTTAAGTTTTTGTGTTCAACTTCAAACTGTTGTATCTTCGCCAATAAGTGTCAAATCTCCGAATTTTTTCCAACAAAATGAAGTCCTTTTTATATATATTGATTCTGCATCAAAAGTTGAAAATACGTATTTTTGAGGCTTATGCGAGAAATTGCCATTTTAAGCTTTTGTGTCCAACTTCAAACTGTTGTATCTTCGCCAATAAGTGTCAAATCTCTGAATTCTTTCCAACAAAATGAAGTTATTTTGATATATATTGATTCTGCATCAAAAGTTGAAAATACGTATTTTTGAGGTGTAAACGAGAAATTGTCATTTTAAGTTTTTGTGTTCAACTTCAAACTGTTGTATCTTCGCCAATAAGTGTCCAATCTCCGAATTTTTTCCAACAAAATGAAGTCCTTTTTATATATATTGATTCTGCATCAAAAGTTGAAAATACGTATTTTTGAGGCTTATGCGAGAAATTGCCATTTTAAGTTTTTGTGTCCAACTTCAAACTGTTGTATCTTCGCCAATAAGTGTCAAATCTCCGAATTTTTTCCAACAAAATGAAGTCCTTTTTATATATATTGATTCTGCATCAAAAGTTGAAAATACGTATTTTTGAAGCTTATGCTTTTCAACTCTTCAAGCAGAATCAAAATATATAAAAAGGGCTTCAAAATGTTGGAAGAAATTCTGACTATGGATAATTATTGGCGAAGATACAACAAATTGAATTTAAAAATTCAAACTTAAAACATGAATTTCTCGAATTCATTTCAAAAGTACGTATTTTTAATTTTGGACGCAGAATCAATATATAGAAAAAGGTTCTCACAATGTGAGCAGAAATTCGGACTTTGACAATTATTGGAGAAGATACAACTGTTTGAATTCGAAATCGAATTGTCAAAATTTCGAATTTCTGCTCACATTCTAAAGACTTTTTTATATATTTTGACTCTCAATCAAAAGTTAAAACTACGTATTTTTAAAATCAAATCCAGAAATTGACGTTTTAAGTTTCTCTTTTCAAATTCAAACTATTGTATCTTGTCCAATAATTGTCCGAAGTCCGAATTTCTGCCAAGATTACGAAGCACTTTTTATACAAATTGATTCTGCATCCAAAGTTGAAAATACGTATTTTTGAAATGAGATCCAGAAATTAAATTTTTAAGTTAGTGCTTTCGAATTCAAACTGTTGTATCTTCGTCAATAATTGTTTAAGTCCGAATTTCTTCCAACATTATGAAGCCCTTTTCATATATATTGATTCTGCATGAAAAGTTGAAAATACGTATTTTTGAAATGAAATAGAGAAATTCACGTTATGAATTTCTGTGATTGAATTCAAACTGTTGTATCTTCCCCAATAATTGTCCAAATTTCGAATATCTGCTCACCTTATAAAGACCTCTTCATATATTTTGACTCTCCATCAAAAGTTAAAACCACGTATTTTTAAAATCAAATCCAGAAATTGACGTTTTAAGTTTCTCTTTTCAAATTCAAACTATTGTATCTTGTCCAATAATTGTCCCAAGTCCGAATTTCTGCCAAGATTACGAAACACTTTTCTATACATTTTGATTTTGCATCCAAAGTCGAAAATACGTATTTTTGAAATGAAATCCAGAAATTAAATTTTTAAGTTAGTGCTTTCGAATTCAAACTGTTGTATATTCGCCAATAATTGTCCAAAGTCCAAATTTCTTCCAACATTTTGAAGCCCTTTTTATATATTTTGATTCTGCATGAAAAGTTGAAAATACGTATTTTTGAAATGAAATCGAGAAATTCACTTTTTAAGTTTGTGTTTTCGAATTCAAACTATTGTATATTCGCCAATAATTGTCCAAATTCCGAATTTCTGCCAACATTATGAAGACCTTTTCATATATTTTGATTCTGCATCAAAAGTTGAAAATACGTATTTTTGAAATGAAATCGAAAAATTCACGTTTTAAGTTTGAATTTTCAAAGTCAATCTGTTGTATCTTCGCCAATAATTGTCCGATAGTCAGAATTTCTGCCAAAATTATGAAGCCCTTTTCAAATATATTGATTCTGCATTGTGAGAACCTTTTTCTATATATTGATTCTGCATCCAAAGTTAAAAATACGTATTTTTGAAATGAATTCGAGAAATTCACGTTTTAAGTTTGAATTTTTAAATTCAATCTGTTGTATCTTCGTCAATAATTGTCCAAGTCCGAATTTCTGCCAACATTATGAAGCCCTTTTCATATATATTGATCCTGTACGATAAGTTGAAAATACGTATTTTTGACAGGAAATCGAGAAATTCACTTTTTAAGTTTGTGTTTTCGAATTCAAACTGTTGTATCTTCGTCCACTAATTGTCCAAAGTCCGAATTTCTGCTCACATTGTGAGAACCTTTTTCTATATATTGATTCTGCATCCAAAATTAAAAATACGTATATTTGAAATGAATTCGAGAAATTCATGTTTAAAGTTTGAATTTTTGAATTCAATCTGTTTTATCTTCGTCAATAATTATCCATAGTCAGAATTTCTTCCAACATTTTGAAGCCCTTTTTATATATTTTGATTCTGCTTGAAGAGTTGAAAATACGTATTTTTGAAATGAAATCCAGAAATTCACGTTATGAGTTTCTGTGATCGAATTCAAATTGTCAAAATTTCGAATTTCTGCTCACATTCTAAAGACCTTTTTATATATTTTGACTCTCCGTCGAAAGTTAAAACCACGTATTTTTGAAATCAAATCCAGAAATTGACGTTTTAAGTTTCTCTTTTCAAATTCAAACTATTGTATCTTGTCCAATAATTGTCCGAAGTCCGAATTTCTGCCAAGATTACGAAGCACTTTTTATACATTTTGATTCTGCATCCAAAGTCGAAAATACGTATTTTTGAAATGAAATCGAGAAATTAAATTTTTAAGTTAGTGCTTTCGAATTCAAACTGTTGTATATTCGCCAATAATTGTCCAAAGTCTAAATTTCTTCCAACATTTTGAAGTCCTTTTTATATATTTTGATTCTGCATGAAGAGTTGAAAATACGTATTTTTGAAATGAAATCGAGAAATGCACGTTTTAAGTTGGAATTTTTAAATTCAATCTGTTGTATCTTCGCCAATAATTGTCCAAAGTCCGAATTTCTGCCAACATTATGAAGTCCTTTTCATATATATTGATTCTGCATGAAAAGTTGAAAATACGTATTTTTGAAATGAAATCCAGAAATTCACGTTTTGGGTTTCTGTGATCCAATTCAAATTGTCAAAATTTCGAGTTTCTTCTCACATTATAAAGATCTTTTTATATATTTTGACTTTCCATCAAAAGTTAAAAATACGTATTTTTGAAATCAAATCCAGAAATTGACGTTTTAAGTTTCTCTTTTCAAATTCAAACTATTGTATCTTGTCCAATAATTGTCCGAAGTCCGAATTTCTGCCAAGATTACGAAGCACTTTTTATACATTTTGATTCTGCATCCAAAGTCGAAAATACGTATTTTTGAAATGAAATCGAGAAATTAAATTTTTAAGTTAGTGCTTTCGAATTCAAACTGTTGTATCTTCGTCAATACTTGTTCAAGTCCGAATTTCTGCCAACATTATGAAGCCCTTTTCATATATATTGATTCTGCATGAAAAGTTGAAAATACGTATTTTTGAAATGAAATAGATAAATTCAGTTTTTAAGTTAGTGTTTGCGAATTCAAACTGTTGTATATTCGTCAATAATTGTACAAAGTCAGAATTTCTGCTCACATTGTGGGAACCTTTTTCGAGAAATTCACGTTTTAAGTTTGAATTTTTAAATTCAATCTGTTGTATCTTCGTCAATAATTGTCCAAGTCCGAATTTCTGCCAACATTATGAAGCCCTTTTCATATATATTGATCCTGCATGATAAGTTGAAAATACGTATTTTTGACATGAAATCGAGAAACTCACTTTTTAAGTTTGTGTTTTCGAATTCAAACTGTTCTATATTCGCCAATAATTGTCCAAAATCCAGAATTTCTTCCAACATTTTGAAGCCCTTTTTATATATTTTGATTCTGCATGAAAAGTTGAAAATACGTATTTTTGAAATGAAATCCAGAAATTTGGCGTTTTAAGTTTGTGTTTTCGAATTGAAACTGTTGTATCTTGTCCAATAATTGTCCAAAGTACGAATTTTTGCCAACATTTTGAAGCCTTTTTATATATTTAGATTCTGCATAAAAATTGGAAAATGCGCATTTTTGCAAATGAAATCCAGAAATTCACGTTTTAAGTTTTTGTTTTCAAACTCAAGCAGTTGTATCTTCGCCAATAATTGTCACAAAGTCAGAATTTCTTCCATCATGCGAGCATCATGAAGCCCCTTTTATATATATTGATTCTGCATCCAAAGTTGAAAATACGTATTTTTGAAATGAAATCCAGAAATTGGCGTTTTAAGTTTGTGTTTTCGAATTGAAACTGTTGTATCTTCGTCCAATAATTGTCCAAAGTCCGAATTTTTGCCGAACATTTTGAAGCCTTTTTCATATATTTTAGATTCTGCATAAAAAGTTGGAAAATGCGCATTTTTGAAATGAAATCCAGAAATTCACGTTTTAAGTTTTTGTTTTCAAACTCAAGCAGTTCTATCTTCGCCAATAATTGTACAAAGTCAGAATTTCTTCCATCATGCAGCATCATGAAGCCCCTTTTATATATATTGATTCTGCATGAAAAGTCTAGAAAATACGTATTTTTGAAATGAAATCCAGAAATTGGCGTTTTAAGTTTGTGTTTTCGAATTGCAAACTGTTGTATCTTGTCCAATAATTGTCCAAAGTCCGAATTTCTGCCCACATTGTGAGAACCTTTTTCTATATATTGATTCTGCATCCAAAGTTAAAAATACGTATTTTTGAAATGAAATCCGAGAAATTCACGTTTTAAGTTTGAATTTTTAAATTCAATCTGTTGTATCTTCGTCAATAATTGTCCAAGTCCGAATTTCTGCCAACATTATGAAGCCCTTTTCATATATATTGATTCTGCATGAAAAGTTGAAAATACGTATTTTTGAAATGAAATCGAGAAATTCACTTTTTAAGTTTGTGTTTTCGAATTCAAACTGTTGTATATTCGTCAATAATTGTCCAAAGTCCGAATTTCTGCCAACATTATGAAGCCATTTTTATATATTTTGATTCTGCATGAAAAGTTGAAAATACGTATTTTTGAAATGAAATCGAGAAATTCGACGTTTTAAGTTTGTGTTTTCGAATTCAAACTGTTGTATCTTCGCCAATAATTGTCCAAAGTCCGAATTTCTTGCCAACATTTTGAAGCCATTTTTATATATTTTGATTCTGCATGAAAAGTTGAAAATACGTATTTTTGAAATTAAATCCAGAAATTGACGTTTTAAGTTTGAGTTTTCAAATTCAAACTGTTGTATCTTCGTCAATAATTGTCCAAAGTCCGAATTTCTGCTCAACATTATGAAGCCCTTTTCATATATATTGATTCTGCATGAAAAGTTGAAAATACATATTTTTGACATGAAATCGAGAAATTCACTTTTTAAGTTTGTGTTTTCGAATTCAAACTGTTGTATATTCGCCAATAATTGTCCAAAGTCCAAATTTCTTCCAACATTTTGAAGCCATTTATATATTTTGATTCTGCATGAAAAGTTGAAAATACGTATTTTTGAAATGAAATCGAGAAATTCACTTTTTAAGTTTGTTTTTTCGAATTCAAACTATTGTATATTCGCCAATAATTGTCCAAAGTCTAAATTTCTTCCAACATTTTGAAGCCCTTTTTATATATTTTGATTCTGCACGAAGAGTTGAAAATACGTATTTTTGAAATGAAATCGAGAAATGCACTTTTTAAGTTTGTGTTTTCGAATTCAAACTATTGTATATTCGCCAATAATTGTCCAAATTCCGAATTTCTGGGAACATTACGAGAACCTTTTCATATATATTGATTCTGCATCCAAAGTTGAAAATACGAATTTTTGAAATGAAATCGAAAAATTGACGTTTTAAGTTTGAATTTTTAAATTCAATCTGTTGTATCTTCGCCAATAATTGTCCATAGTCAGAATTTCTGCCAAAATTATGAAGCCCTTTTCAAATATATTGATTCTGCATTGTGAGAACCTTTTTCTATATATTGATTCTGCATCCAAAGTTAAAAATACGTATTTTTGAAATGAATTCGAGAAATTCACGTTTTAAGTTTGAATTTTTAAATTCAATCTGTTGTATCTTCGTCAATAATTGTCCAAGTCCGAATTTCTGCCAACACTATGAAACCCTTTTCATATATATTGATCCTGTATGATAAGTTGAAAATACGTATTTTTGACAGGATATCGAGAAATTCACTTTTTAAGTTTGTGTTTTCGAATGCAAACTATTGTATATTCGCCAATAATTGTCCAAAGTCCGAATTTCTGCTCACATTGTGAGAAGCTTGTTCTAATATATTGATTCTGCATCCAAAGCTAAAAATACGTATTTCTTCAATGAATTCGAGAAATTCACGTTTTAAGTTTGAATTTTTGAATTCAAACTGTTGTATCTTCGTCAATAATTGTCCAAAGTCCGAATTTCTGCTCAACATTATGAGAGCCCTTTTCATATATATTGATTCTGCATCCAAAGTTGAAAATACGTATTTTTGAAATGAAATCGAGAAATTCACGTTTTAAGTTTGTGTTTTCAAATTCAACCTGTTGTATCTTCGTCAATAATTGTCCAAAGTCCGAATTTCTGCCAACATTGTGAAGCCATTTTCATATATATTGATTCTGCATGATAAGTTGAAAATACGTATTTTTGAAATGAAATCCAGAAATTGACGTTTTAAGTTTGTGTTTTCGAAATTCAAACTGTTGTATCTTCGTCCAATAATTGTCCAAAGTCCGAATTTCTGCTCACATTGTGAGAGCCTTTTTATATATATTGATTCTGCATCCAAAGTTGAAAATACGTATTTTTGAAATGAAATCGAGAAATTCACGTTTTAAGTTTGTGTTTTCGAATTCAAACTGTTGTATCTTCGCCAATAATTGTCCAAAGTCCGAATTTCTGCCAACATTTTGAAGCCATTTTCATATATTTTGATTCTGCATGAAAAGTTGAAAATACGCAATTTTTGAAATTAAATCGAGAAATTGACGTTTTAAGTTTGTGTTTTCGAATTCAAACTGTTGTATATTCGTCAATAATTGTCCATAGTCAGAAGTTCTGCCAAAATCATGAAGCCCTTTTCAAATATATTGATTCTGCATTGTGAGAACCTTTTTCTATATATTGATTCTGCATCCAAAGTTAAAAATACGTATTTTTGAAATGAATTCGAGAAATTCACGTTTTAAGTTTGAATTTTTAAATTCAATCTGTTGTATCTTCGTCAATAATTGTCCAAGTCCGAATTTCTGCCAACATTATGAAGCCCTTTTCATATATATTGATTCTGCATGAAAAGTTGAAAATACGTATTTTTGACAGGAAATCGAGAAATTCACTTTTTAAGTTTGTGTTTTCGAATTCAAACTATTGTATATTCGCCAATAATTGTCCAAAGTCCGAATTTCTGCTCAACATTGTGAGAACCTTTTTCTATATATTGATTCTGCATCCAAAGTTGAAAATACGTATTTTTGAAATGAAATCCGAGAAATTCGACGTTTTAAGTTTGAATTTTTAAATTCAATCTGTTGTATCTTCGTCAATAATTGTCCAAGTCCGAATTTCTGCCAACATTATGAAGCCCTTTTCATATATATTGATTCTGCATGAAAAGTTGAAAATACGTATTTTTGACATGAAATCGAGAAATTCACTTTTTAAGTTTGTGTTTTCGAATTCAAACTGTTGTATATTCGTCAATAATTGTCCAAAGTCCGAATTTCTGCTCACATTGTGAGAACCTTTTTCTATATATTGATTCTGCATCCAAAGTTAAAAATACGTATTTTTGAAATGAATTCGAGAAATTCACGTTTTAAGTTTGAATTTTTAAATTCAATCTGTTGTATCTTCGCCAATAATTGTCCATAGTCAGAATTTCTGCCAACATTATGAAGCCCTTTTCATATATATTGATTCTGCATGAAAAGTTGAAAATACGTATTTTTGAAATGAAATCCAGAAATTCACGTTATGGGTTTCTGTGATCGAATTCAAATTGTCAAAATTTCGAGTTTCTTCTCACATTCTAAAGAACTTTTTATATATTTTGACTCTCCATCAAAAGTTAAAACCACGTATTTTTGAAATCAAATCCAGAAATTGACGTTTTAAGTTTCTCTTTTCAAATTCAAACTATTGTATCTTGTCCAATAATTGTCCGAAGTCCGAATTTCTGCCAAGATTACGAAACACTTTTTATACATTTTGATTATGCATCCAAAGTCGAAAATATGTATTTTTGAAATGAAATCCGGAAATTCAATTTTTAAGTTAGTGCTTTCGAATTCAAACTGTTGTATCTTCGTCAATAATTGTTCAAGTCCGAATTTCTGCCAACATTATGAAGCCCTCTTCATATATATTGATTCTGCATGAAAAGTTGAAAATACGTATTTTTGAAATGAAATAGAGAAATTCACGTTATGAATTTCTGTGATCGAATTCAAACCGATGTATCTTCCCCAATAATTGTCCAAATTTCGAATATCTGCTCACCTTATAAAGACCTTTTCATATATTTTGACTCTCCATCAAAAGTTAAAACTACATATTTTTGAAATCAAATCCAGAAATTGACGTATTAAGTTTCTCTTTTCAAATTCAAACTATTGTATCTTGTCCAATAATTGTCCAAAGTCCGAATTTCTGCTCACATTGTGAGAACCTTTTTCTATATATTGATTCTGCATCCAAAGTTGAAAATACATATTTTTGAAATGAAATCCAGAAATTGAAGTTTTAAGTTTGTGTTTTCGAATTCAAACTGTTGTATATTCGCCAATAATTGTCCAAAGTCCAAATTTCTTCCAACATTTTGAAGCCCATTTTATATATTTTGATTCTGCATGAAAAGTTGAAAATACGTATTTTTGAAATGAAATCGAGAAATTCACTTTTTAAGTTTGTTTTTTCGAATTCAAACTATTGTATATTCGCCAATAATTGTCCAAAGTCTAAATTTCTTCCAACATTTTGAAGCCCTTTTTGTATATTTTGATTCTGCATGAAGAGTTGAAAATACGTATTTTTGAAATGAATTCGAGAAATTCACTTTTTAAGCTAGAATTTTTAAATTCAATCTGTTGTATCTTCGTCAATAATTGTCCAAGTCCGAATTTCTGCCAACATTATGAAGCCCTTTTCATATATATTGATCCTGTATGATAAGTTGAAAATACGTATTTTTGTCAGGAAATCGAGAAATTCACTTTTTAAGTTTGTGTTTTCGAATTCAAACTGTTCCATATTCGTCAATAATTGTCCAAAGTCCGAATTTCTGCTCACATTGTGAGAACCTTTTTCTCTATATTGATTCTGCATCCAAAGTTAAAAATACGTATTTCTTAAATGAATTCGAGAAATTCACTTTATAAGCTAGAATTTTTAAATTCAATCTGTTGTATCTTCGTCAATAATTGTCCAAGTCCGAATTTCTGCCAACATTATGAAGCCCTTTTCATATATATTGATCCTGTATGATAAGTTGAAAATACGTATTTTTGACAGGAAATCGAGAAATTCACTTTTTAAGTTTGTGTTTTCGAATTCAAACTGTTGTATCTTCTCCAATAATTGTCCAAAGTCCGAATTTCTGCTCACATTGTGAGAACCTTTTTCCATATATTGATTCTGCGTCCAAAATTAAAAATACGAATTTTTGAAATGAATTCGAGAAGTTCATGTTTTAAGTTAGAATTTTTAAATTCAATCTGTTTTATCTTCGCCAATAATTATCCATAGTCAGAATTTCTTCCAACATTTTGAAGCCCTTTTTATATATTTTGATTCTGCATGAAAAGTTGAAAATACGTATTTTTGAAATGAAATCCAGAAATTCACCTTATGTGTTTCTGTGATCGAATTCAAATTGTCAAAATTTCGAATTTCTTCTCACATTCTAAAGACCTTTTTATATATTTTGACTCTCAATCAAAAGTTAAAACCACGTATTTTTAAAATCAAAT
Organism: Drosophila neoperkinsi; assembly: GCA_037043555.1. Taxonomy (NCBI): domain Eukaryota; kingdom Metazoa; phylum Arthropoda; class Insecta; order Diptera; family Drosophilidae; genus Drosophila; species Drosophila neoperkinsi. The sequence goes on from JBAMBG010001670.1 coordinate 12,497, forward strand.
CCAGAAATTGACGTTTTAAGTTTCTCTTTTCAAATTCAAACTATTGTATCTTGTCCAATAATTGTCCGAAGTCCGAATTTCTGCCAAGATTTCGAAACACTTTTTATACATTTTGATTATGCATCCAAAGTCGAAAATATGTATTTTTGAAATGAAATCGAGAAATTCAATTTTTAAGTTAGTGCTTTCGAATTCAAACTGTTGTATCTTCGTCAATAATTGTTCAAGTCCGAATTTCTGCCAACACTATGAAGCCCTTTTCATATATATTGATTCTGCATGAAAAGTTGAAAATACGTATTTTTGAAATGAAATAGAGAAATTCACGTTATGAATTTCTGTGATCGAATTCAAACCGATGTATCTTCCCCAATAATTGTCCAAATTTCGAATATCTGCTCACCTTATAAAGACCTTTTCATATATTTTGACTCTCCATCAAAAGTTAAAACCACGTATTTTTAAAATCAAATCCAGAAATTGACGTTTTAAGTTTCTCTTTTCAAATTCAAACTATTGTATCTTGTCCAATAATTGTCCGAAGTCCGAATTTCTGCCAAGATTACGAAACACTTTTTATACATTTTGATTATGCATCCAAAGTCGAAAATATGTATTTTTGAAATGAAATCCGGAAATTAAATTTTTAAGTTAGTGCTTTCGAATTCAAACTATTGTATATTCGCCAATAATTGTCCAAAGTCTAAATTTCTTCCAACATTTTGAAGCCCTTTTTGTATATTTTGATTCTGCATGAAAAGTTGAAAATACGTATTTTTGAAATGAAATCCAGAAATTGAAGTTTTAAGTTTGTGTTTTCGAATTCAAACTGTTGTATATTCGCCAATAATTGTCCAAAGTCCAAATTTCTTCCAACATTTTGAAGCCCTTTTTGTATATTTTGATTCTGCATGAAAGAGCTGAAAATACGATATTTTTGAA
>JBAMBG010001673.1:0-14143 GCA_037043555.1 Drosophila neoperkinsi
GTATGTATTGCTACTCGGCTATCTGGCCAGCATCATACTTGATTGGCGCTGGCTGCTCCGCGTGGTCTACACTCCGGCGATGTTGCATCTGCTCTTCATCTGCTTGCTGCCCGAGAGCGTACGCTGGCTGCTGAGTCAGTCCAGGGAGCTGGAGGCTGTGCAGATTCTGCGCCATGTGGCGCATGTCAATCAGCGGTCATTGCCCGAAGCCCAACTGAGTGAACTGGTGCGCAACAATCGCCAGCTGTTGGCCCAGTCGGAGGTTGCCACAGGAGGTGGCCACTACGATGTCCGTCAGATTTTCAATGCACTCGGTCTGCGCATTGCTCAGTGCTGTTTTGTGTGGTTCACCAATACGTTCATTGCTCTGGGTCTGAGCCTGAATGCAAGCAGATTAACTGGCAACAAGTTCTACAACTTTAGCATGACGGGATTAATGCAACTGCCCGGCATCCTGCTTGCCACGCTGATGATGCTGCGCATTGGCAGACGCTGGTCACTGAGCTTCTGCCTCACCACTTGTTCAATTTTACTGATCGTAATGGCGGTTTTGGAAAAGGGTGAGATTAAAAATCTTTTATATAATATCAGAAAAATAAATTTCACTAAACTTGAATGTACTCGGCTCTATAGTATGGTTATTTGCATAGCGATAATATAAACTCAGATGCACATAAAAACTAGTACTCGATAATTCAGAACTATCGTCAGCTATCTTCTGGAATGCCTTAATTTTCATCGTGGATATTTAGGCATAAAGGAAATAAACAAAATAAATATTATTGGCTTTTAGACTCTCATTTTAATCAGAAAAGCAAATTGGTATTTTCCAAGTTTGCTTTTTTGAATAATAACATTAATAAAAATCTCACTATTATCATTTTCCAGATTACCCAACATTCTGTTGGTGTCTGTACTTTCTGGCAAAAATGACTTCAACTGGCAGCTTTATGATATTGTATTTCTTCACCTCAGAAATATTTCCAACCAATTGTCGCAATAGCTTGCTCTCATTTTGTTCGATGGTGGGTCGCTTCGGCTCCATGTTGGCGCCTCAAACTCCGCTATTGGTAAGACAGACACTTGACACAAGAGATCCACTATTAACTTGATCTTTTTTTTCTGTTGTAGATAAACTACTATAAATATGCGCCGCATTTGCTGTTCGCCACATTTGGCATACTTAGCGCAATTTTAACCCTGTTCTTCCCTGAAACTGCCAACAAAGTGCTGCCAACGACATTGGAGGAGGCTCGTGCCCTGGACAAAAGTCCGCCGGTGAAACAGCCAAAATAATCAGCAGATACAAAAACTGCTGTATAATCAGTTCACAACTTCTGTAAATATTTGGTTTCAATTGACAATTGTAAATATTATGAACAGACTATCCTATTAAATGGCATGTTAAAATATTTAATTGGAAATAACAGAGCTTTGAGTGCTAAGAATTTTCGTATTCGTATTCGTATTTTTTCCATTAATAGGAGTTGATGACATGCGAATTTGACAAGAAATCTTTAAGTGCTGCTTGGTAATCTAATCAGTTCATGATGAGTTGCACATAAATAATTATATTATGAAATATAAGTCAAATGATGCAATCAAATAAGCCCCAAATATTATTGATTTCCAATAAATATTCTAATGTACAGTTACAGATTTATCATTCATTCATTAGCGCCAACTTGATTTATCTTTATTCACTACAATATGTTATTGAACGAGAGGTAAAATGCTTAGTAATCTATTTATAGTTTATAACATACATATAAATTCTATGACGATAACAAATTATCAATGATTTATTTACTTGTGCGTTATTTACATTCAATACAAACTTAAATTGGTTATCTTCTTATTTCGAAATTTCAATGATGGCGAATGTGAGTTCACACGTAGTAACTGAAATAATAGTCTCATAAAATTCTCACGCGAACTGAATAAGCAGGTATTTATTAGCAACTCAATAAATAATTCAGAACATTAGATATGGGTAACTGACAGCAACAGCTGCTTGTACGAGACATAATGTCGGGGCGGCTTCTGATAAAAGCCATCCAACAACAATAACTATGTTATAAATTGCCATCATATTTGTTATCAATCAATGATCAGGTTGTTTAGCTATTTATTGGGTTTCAGCGGTGCGGACGGTAAATACGTTTAACCAACAACAGTAGATAAAAAGTGAATCAAAACACTTGATAGGGTCGAGATAAGAGCAGATGCGAGCGAGGCGTGGAGAGCAGCAGATTAAAACTAGGTAGTAAACTGGACGGAGAGCGGATCTCTCTCGAGGCGAATGAGGCGAGCATTCCGACAAGTGTCGTAATCAGTCAAAAGCAAACAAAAATAGAGCGTAAATGCGAGCTACAAAGAGAAAATAAATACAAAGAAAAAAATAGTTTTTCTACGCTGAATATTGATGTACACTCATTGAAATACCAAGCATATTTCGTATACAAATGTTTTTTTTTTTAAATCATTTTAGAATTATAAGTTAGTAATTTTTGAGTTTATTGAATTTGTTATTAAAATATGTTTCCACTTGCACATAAGAAACAAGTTAATTTTTTCCCTCTAAATAATGTACGCATTATTTATGAAAAATTGTTCACGAGCACGAAAATAATGTTTTGCGTTTCAGACACACAAGTGTGTCATACTCTCTGTCCCCCAGTTAGGGTATAGTGAGTCTAACCTCAAATTCAACCGGTTGATTTGATGGGCGCGCTCTGCGTGAATCAGTCAATGAGGGGCATTGCTCAGAGTTAGACGCTCCAGCGCAGTTGATTTGGATTTGACGGCCTCAAGAAAAAAGCGATTGCTATATATATTATTATGGGCTATAAAAAGCAGACAAAGTTTACGGCATATTTTTAAATCGTGCTCGCTTAATACAGACAGATAAAAAGTGCATTTAAACACGTGGACGCGAAGGTATCGAGTGAATTAACTCTGAAAACAATTTGTTCAAACCATCGCGCACATGTCTGTCGGCAAACGGAGTGCAAATGGCAACATCGCCACTGCCAATGAGAACCCAACAACGTCCAATGGACATGTAGTTGTAACTCGGACTGCTGCTGAGAGTGGGAACGCGGAGGCATCCGCTGCTGAAGATAACTCACTGGATGCCATTCTGGTGAGAATCGGGCAGTTTGGGCGATTTCAAATCATTAATTATGTGTTGTTATGTGTGCCGATGGTGTTCAATGCCTTCTTCTCGATCTCATATGTGTTTACCGCCAGCACAGTGGTACACAGGTGAGTTGCCCCAACATCAACTCAATCTCCGTCGCCATCTCAATGTGATTACCCTTAGATGCAATATAACGCAATGTGACAGCCCGAGCAGTTTGTATGAGGAGCCCTGGCTGAATTTCACCGTGCCCTATAAGAACTCTGCCTGGGATTCGTGCAACCGTTATGTGTGCTTGCCACCGGGAGGGAACACTGCTCCATTCAGCACTCCCTCGAGCGATATGTGCGCTGAAGAGTATTTTGATAATAATACTGAACACTGTGGCACTGATTTCAAATTCAGAGATGAAGAGGAAACCATTTCGACCGAGGTAAGTACTCAAACATACAAATGCTTATACTAATTTTAATGAATTTTTGCATACATATGCAAAACCTTTATGTTAAGCCTATCAACAATAATTTTTAGGTTTTTGATTTAAAAATAACCAAATACTTATTACGCATAATTGTGAAATTGTTGTAGCCTATATAATTTAATTTGAAATACTTACAATTTTATAGCGATTCGAACTCACAACGCGTCGTTTGCGAATTGTTAGGTTCCCACACTACAGGGTCTCTAAGACTCTAAGAGTGTTTTTTTGTGTATAAATAAGTGTCTTTATTTACACTTTTGAGAACAATAGAACAATAATAATAATAATAATAATAATGGTAAATGAATGAATGATAAAGATTTATAATATAGACAAATAATTTATGTGTGTATTTAGAAAGCTTTGTTTCGTGGATGGTTCTTACTACAAATTGGCTATTATTATACTATATTCTACGATAATATAGTATACTAAAAGCAAAACAAAACCATTTACTTATCAACATCTTCCCTCTTTGGATTTGAGGTACATTTGCTAAATTTTCAATAATCAGCGCAGCGTAGTTGGGGAGTCAAACAAAGTATCAAGAGATGATTAAATTCTCTCGATTTTTGGGAAACACAATATTCTTTTAGTTCTGTGTACACACATTGTGTGTGTGTGCGTGTGTGGGTGTGTGTGTTAGTTGATGTGAGAGGAGCTCCGGCGGATAAGCGAAATTTGATGTTCAATACACATTTAGTTCGTGTTTCGATTCTCAGCTTTCTTATGTCCCTTGGAAGGGGAAAGATATTTATATTTAATTTAACAACTATATTATTAAATGCCTTAACTTAATATCATTAAGTGAACTCCATTTTTTTTTAATTTCCATAGTTTGGCATCTTTTGCAAAGACGAATGGAAACTTTCGATGGTGGGCACCATAAACAACGTGGGACAGTTTGTAGGCATACCCCTGGGAGGGTTCTTTGCAGACCGGTAAGTCGACAGTCCCATTTCAATTTGAATCTTGACACTAAGCGAACGTTTGTTCACTTAGCTATGGACGTCGCACTATGCTGGCTATTGCTGGAGCTGTCAGTGCCGTCATGGGCATCATCCGTTCCCTGTCCAGCAATTATGCGATGTTTGTGTGCTTCGAATTTCTGGATATGGCTGTGGGCAGCACTCTGTTCCCCACGGCCTTTTTGCTGGCCATCGAGCTGGTTGGCCCCAAGCGTCGTGTGGCGGCTGCCACAATCATCACCATTTTCTATGCAGTGGGTGAGGCACTTCTTGGCATTTTGGCATCGCAAGTGCAGAACTGGCGCTGGCTGCTGCGAGTCCTCTACGCGCCCGCCATTCTGCAAATTTTCTTCCTCTGGATTCTGCCGGAGAGTGTGCGCTGGCTGCTCAGCCAGGGTCAGGAGAAGCGAGCGGCATCCGTTCTGAAGCGGGCAGCACGCATCAACAAGCGCCCTCTGCCTGATCAACAGGTGGACGAGCTGCTGGCCAACAACCGCCATAAGCTGGAGCAGGCCAATGAGAGTCAGTATCCAATGATGCATGCAGTCCGCTTCTTCGCATGGCGCATTACCAACTGTTGCTTCTGCTGGTTCACGCACACCCTGATTGCCTTGGGCCTGAGCTTGAACTCGGTGAATCTCGGCGGCAGCAAGTACAACAACTTCATGCTCAATGGCTTTGTGCAAATTCCCGGCCTGCTGCTGCCCCTCATCATCATGGATCGCATTGGCAGGCGATATTCGCTGTGTGCCTCAATGTTACTTTGCGCCATTTGCATGGGCGCTTCGGCAGCCATCAGATCAGGTAAGTCATCGAAATACCCTTTTTTTTATTTATTTATTTATTTATTTAATGTCAACTAAAGTCAGTCGACACAAAAAATTCAAAAAGTAAGAAATTAAATGTAAGATTAAATTTAAAATTATATAGATAAATTAAAAAATAAGAAATATTTATAAGATTTCTGGGGGTATTTAAATGCAAAATGGTCCAACATTTGTTGCGTGAATTGGGGAAAACCCAGATAAAACCCAATCAGACCAAAAAATAATTAGTATGAATTAGTTAAGTTCCACCACAAGTACAAGCGAAAAAGTTATTCACGAGATAGGGCGTTTAAAATTGAGTTCGTAATTGTAGAAATTGAGGACTCTGAATTGATTACATGATAGAGTCTGTTGTAATCATTACAGAGTACTCGAAACGGTTCATGCAAGGAATAATTAGTAGTATAACGACTAAGAGCAAGTGGCAAAATGTAACGTGACGGTCTAAAGGGAACAGAAAAATGTATTTGGCTCATCAACGCAGCTAAATCGATTTCACCTTTTTATTAATTTAACTACAAACACAACACCTACCATAACACGACGGTTAGTTAAGGAGGGAGGTTAATAAGGAGCAGTCTGTGGGTGTAAGGAGTCAGTACACCCAGTCAAAGCGACGAAGAGCAAAAAGTAAGAAACTCTTTTGCACAGATTCCAATCTACTTTGATGAATATGATATTGCGGAGACTTGTGTGTGGTCTCCATCCATATTCCAGAATGGGACGTACAAGAGAAGTGAAAAGTATCCTAGTCGTGTAAGGGTCATAAAGGGCTTAAACTAATAAATGAGCCTGGGGAATGTTGAATACAGTCGATATTCATATTTTTATTTAATCTTGAGCTGATTGAGTTGTTGAGAATACATTAAGATTATCAAAAATTAATTTATTTATTATATTTAATGTAGACTAAAAACAGTTCACAAAATTCAAACGCTGATAAAAGTACAAATTTAAAATTAAAGTAACAAATTTAATAATATAAAATGTAAAATTTAAAATTACATTTAAATTTAAAATGATAAAAAGAAAAATAGTAATAATAATTTAATTTAACAATTTAATAAATTGGAGCGTATTAAAATGAAAAAGTTTAAGTTTACCACAGTTAAGCACGCTCACAGATTTCCCGGACATGTGTTAGTATATAACATTTTATTAAAAGAAGAGAGAGTTTGACGAGAATACGTGAAATAAGTAAGACTTACAGATAAAATAGGCAATAGAAAGGCATAGTTGGTCGATTAGGAATAGAAAGGTATGAAGACCGAATAAACAGAGCAATCTATGTCGCCATTAATTAACTTATGTAGAAAAACCACATTAACCACACACTGGATGATTCTGAACGGACTCAATTTAATCTTGATCGTTTTTATACTGATAAGCAGTATTTAAGAATATGACGGATAAAGAAGGCATGGAAAAGTTTGGTGTTGAATGGGCCATTTAATTATTTTGACCAACTAATAATTCTAAAATACATTTCAATAAAAATAAAATTTTGTAATTCTATTTTATGTATACAAATAAAAAAAAGTTTCACATCATATTATTTTTTTATTTTAAATAACACGTTTTTTCTTAATTATTATTTTAGATGATTACGCTGGCTCGCTAACGCTCTTCTTAATTGGAAAGTTGGCTATAACGTGTAGTTTTCAGATTTTATACTTTTTTACTTCGGAGATCTTTCCCACCAATGTGCGGAATAGTCTGCTCTCTCTGTGCTCTATGGTGGGTCGCATCGGTTCTATGCTTGCTCCGCAAACGCCCTTGTTGGTAAGTAGATCGCATTATATAAATATAACCCATCTAAGTATGTTTCTATATTTTTAGGCTAAGTACTACGAGCACGCTCCTGCGATTTTATTTGCTACTTTTGCGTTTGTCAGCGGTTTACTGACACTTGGTTTTCCAGAGACAGCAGACAAAGTACTGCCCACAACGATGGAGGATGCCCGCGACTTGGATCTGGATCTGGCACGTCAAGGGCGCACAGACGAGAACGAGGAGCAGGAGTCTCCTCGGAAAATGTGTTGATCAATTTGTTGGAAAGACATGCACCATTAGAATGCTTGCTGGAAATTGCTATTTCCAAAGATTTGAATTTGTTGAGATTGTTGTAAGCTTGTTCTGTGCTTAGTATTAAGAAAAATATCGATTTTATTGTAATACGAAATAGTTATTTTTATAGTATTTTTTTAATTTTTTTTATTGTATATAATACGAAAAAGTCACAACTAGCAAAATGTACAAAATAATTGTTTTCTCTTTGTGGTTTTAAATAACATAAAAAAGATATTTACGCTAGTATTATTTTACAACGCCAAAATAAGTACTACTCTTGCTTTGTGAACTAAAACTAAACTTTATCTGCGGTCTACTTTGGTACAAATGTACCAAAAATTGTACTCATAAAAATTAAAATTCGAAGTAGCGGAACATTGCTTGAACTCATATAACCAGCCTGTCCAGTTTATATATTTGATTTTCATCTGTACATTAATTATGCATCACATTACTATGTCTAAAATTTAATTAATAAAACAAATTTAATTGTTAGATGTGCCATCTAGCGGCCATAGCGAAAATGTGTCCTTGTGTTGTAGCGCCGTCATTGGAAATGGAAGAGAGTTAACTGCGTAGCCAAGTTTAACACCATTTCAATTGACGGCCCAATGGTATGCTACATTATTTGCATCAGTTCATATACCCTGAATAGAACACAATCAATTTACAAACGATTCTATTGTCCTATATATATATTATAATAGTATTTTGTTCAAATTTATTATTATTATTTATATGTCGGGTATTTACCAATTTTGTAATAGTACGTATTAAATATATAACTTAGTATATCGCTTGACTAATCATTTATGCATTATTAGCTTTTATAAATTTTAAAACAAATTTGATTTAATGCAGTAATATTATTGTTTTGAAAACTTTAACCTAAAAACTTTTGTTGCACAAATAGTAAATGTCAATTGCATTTATTTTTCATTTCTTATTTTAAGTATATATATATATATTTTTTGTATTTCTAAACACAGTTCTTATGCTAATAATAATAATGATAATAATAAAAAAATTAATAATAATTATATTTATAATGTAAATAATAATAATAATAATAATAATAATAATTATTATTTACATTATAAATATAATTATTATTAATTTTTTTATTATTATCATTATTATTATTATTATTATTATTATTTACATTATAAATATAATTATTATTAATTTTTTTATTATTATCATTATTATTATTATTATTATTATTATTATTATTATTATTATTATTATTATTATTATTATTATTATTATTATTATTATTATTATTATTATTATTATTATTATTATTATTATTATTATTATTATTATTATTATTATTATTATTATTATTATTATTATTATTATTATTATTATTATTATTATTATTATTATTATTATTATTATTATTATTATTATTATTATTATTATTATTATTATTATTATTATTATTATTATTATTATTATTATTATTATTATTATTATTATTATTATTATTATTATTATTATTATTATTATTATTATTATTATTATTATTATTATTATTATTATTATTATTATTATTATTATTATTATTATTATTATTATTATATTATATTGGCAATAATAATTAGTAATAAAAGCAATAAGTATGAAGTGTGCGTGGATAATAGAGTAGCCTACTTTACTAAGGCGGTTCTAAAGAGATAAAAGCCCCATTAATTTGTGCTATCAAATTGACAACACTTATTTTAATTATAGCTCTGAGGTAGTAGTGCAATCTACTTCCATTAGTCAGTGCGACATTTTATAATGCTTCAAAAGACTCTTATTCCGATGGGATTCCACACAACATACATACAAAATGTGTCAATTTGCTATCAGCATTCAGATCATAAATTATTATTAGTTGCAATTACAAGAAACCGCCGTGTTAACAAAGACAAGGGCAAAGGCAACCGCGAAAACCTTGGAAAAAGAAAGAATTAAAGAATTTCAAATTAAAAAATTTCAATTAAACAAAATATATAAATATGTATATATGTATATAAAAACTTATAAGTATATAAAATTAGTTTATTTGAATTTTTAAATTTTGAATACTTTTTTTTAAATATTAAATATAAATAATATATATCCATATTATTTTTTACTTTTGTTTTATTTTTATTCTTAAATATTTTTTATTTGTTTTCCAAGTTTCTTGGAAAATTCACCAAGTTCCGATTTTCTATAGGCAACCAAGCTGATGTGTCTCTTTAAAATTCCAAATTCCTGCGCCCTTTCACAGAAAGTTGCAATTAACTGACGCTGGCCATAATTGATAAGCAGGGCGCACCTTGAATAGTCGGCCATCTATTGAAAACTGCAAGTTCGAAGCAAATATTTAATTATTTGTTATAGAATACATACATATGGAAGAAGTTCACATGCAGCGTTAATGGTTCAGTTGTATGTGAGATGAGAGTGTGTGCATTTAGTGGCAATTAATGCTGAGAGACAAGAGGTCTCTTATCGGAAGAGTCTTGTTGACATGCTGTCAATTTACGCACCGCGATAATATCGCCGATTCGCAACTTTAACTTTGCCTCATTAATAATGGCCGAGAGTGCTGTGACTCAGTTAAAAGCTGTCAATGATTGTGGCCAGACATGAGTGCGGACTATGAGAGCAGCGACTACGTTTTGCGAAGCCGGTTAGTCTTTACTCAAGGGTCAAAGAGTTAATTATGAAAATGAATATCCTCAGCAAGGTGCGCGATAAGCCTGCGCTGTGGGACTCATTTCAAGATCCGCCAGCGAAACGATCAAGTGGCTCCGATGCCGACTGGAAGAAGCTGCAGTTTTTCATCAAGCTCTTCAAGCTGTTCACTTACATCTTTGTATGCGCCGTCGTCTTGGCCTCCAGCGTGGCAGCCAAGCTGACTTATCTCTATATGGCTGGTAATACGAATGGCGATGCCAAGGTGCGAGTCTGCAGCAAATACCGTAAGTGAAGGTCAAGAATAGAATATTATCTGCAAGGGTATACACAATATTCGCTGGCATTGTTTGATGAGCATCACCTTTACTCACGTGTAGTGCTACTCGATGGCCAAGTGATGGCCATGCCCAGCAAGCTGGAACAGATTGCTTGGGTCTGGGCCCTGATCTTTGCCTTTGCCGCACCGGAGCTGTTCACGTTTCTGCGCGCCATGCGGATCAGCATGTTCAAGCGCGAGCAGCGACCCAACGGACTGGAAGTGGTACTGGTGAGTAATGCACGACTACACTCAGAAAAAAAATCGACATCAATTTGAGTAGTAAGTCGCTATACTTTTGGCTTTATTATGCAGAAAGTATTTTACAAAAATGTATGGATTTGGCTTTCTAATAACCAGGGTTTGCATTTATAAATTTCAGGCTGGATTTTTCTAAAATTTTGAAAAAATATGTCTTATTTTCAATGTATTGTTTTCCATGTGTGGTGGCTTAGAAGTATTCTTATATTAGCTTTTTTATTACTTATATTTATTATAAATAATCATTAGTATTTTGTGATTTTATATATAGGCAAATATTTTACATAGTTTTTGAAATGCATTTATTTAACTTGAGTGACTAATATAAGAGCCGAGCCAGTAAATTTCATCAATTGTTTCTTTAGGAAGAATTTTTTCTAAACATTAGGGCTTGTACATCTAATTTTCTGAAATGCATTCAAATAAATAGTAAATATATATAAAAATAAAAAAAACAATATTTTCGGGATTGTCAATTTTCTTTTAGGACGATTTTCTACAATTGAGGCCAATTTGTTTTCTGAGTGTAGTATTTATATTAGCAAGATTGATAAGCTCATTGGTATTGTTGTTGTTGTTATTGTTGTTATTCTTGTTATTGTTGTTATTGTTATTGCTAATCAGGTTACACTGTTTGAACTGTTGCATGTTGTTGGCCTGGCGCTGCTCACCTTTACCGTGCTGCCCCAATTGGATATGACGCGTGGAGCGATGCTGGGCTGCTGTGTGTGCTTTGTGCCGGCACTTCTTAGTGAGTAACGTACACACACACACACATACACACACACACACACACACAGGCACACACACAAACTATCAAGCATCAAATACCAGCTAGCATCTTATCAGCCTCATTGTCTTCTGGACTGACAGCAATCAAATTGATTGCCTTGCACTCTCCGTTTGACATTATTATAATTATTATTATTATTATTATTATTATTGGTATGACTTTGTTTTGCAGACCTACTCACTGGCACTCGTCTGCATTGGAAATCAGGGGACATTGTTGTATATGGAGCCTCAATTGTGGCAGCGTTAGCATTGGGCAGCGTCTTCCTCATTTGGCCAGCCATGTCCACGCAGCTCGAGTTGCAGTTGCTGGCAATACCTTTGATATTGGTCTCGTTTCGCTGGTGGGAGAACTTTGCCAATAAGCACGAAGCCCTTGGTGAGTCAACTGATTTTGATTTTCTTTTCAAGACTATATAGCACAACGAAGCACGTTTAATGTGCCCGTTTATGGACTATGGAAATTATTCCCTGTACATATTACAACAGATAAGAATGTTATAGTAGAGTAACCTGGATGAGGAGATACCCCGAACCCAAGTAAATACCGTCTTAGATATTCAACCTATTTATATGAAATTGATCTAAACGAAATTTATAAAATTAAAGAAACTTTATCTGCGTCTGGTCTACGAGTCGATATACGTATCCGCCTGACCTTCTCTCTGGCAGTGTGTTTGAGTACGCCTTCCATCCTTCTGCCCTAATTAAATTCACTGCGATTTGAACTTGGGTATATGGCATATCCTGGTCTGTTGCTCTCGTCCAGCGGTCTCATACGTATGTTTTAAAATTGATTTAATTTAGAGTTTGAGTCTATTTCGGACGTAAGTGAGCAGAAAAAGGTTGTTTGGAAAATTCGCTCTCCAAACTCGGAATATGGGAAAAGCAGCTAAAAGCAATTTTTTTTTGTTTGTCATCCTTTAATGTTTAAGCTCGCTTTCGAAGATCAATATAAAAATTGATTAAGTTTTGTATATATTTCCTTTCTTTTTGCCACCAAGCAAGATAAAAGGAGCAGTTGCTTCAATGATTGCTTAAAACTTCTTTTTGGCGTGGAATCAACTGTTTTTAGAAAATTGACTCGACTATTAAACCATCAACTCTAATTAGTGGTTTTTGTTGGTGGTGCTAATTAAATATATTACATTTTATGCGTTGCTAGCTTATTTAAATTTATAAATATAAACACACTCAGAAAAAAATTCGACCTGCAATTTAGAGAATCGACTTAAAATTAAAATACAATTTTGTTCCTGGTCTTCTGAAATATTTTCTGAATATACGAAAAGGATTCTTAACATTGAAAAGTAATTTATTTTGTATTTTAGAAGCTCATTCCTAATTATATTTCTTAACATCTATCTTTTCTATACACTATCGAAAATATTGGAATATGTCAAATCTAAAAGTACAAATGTTCAATAATAATATAATTGGCAAAAAAAGGTAAATTTTAAAAATATGTACCCTGAAAAGAATAATTGAATAACTCGGGTTTTTAGAAATATGCTTTTCAGTAATAAGGTGGCGCAACAAGTATGGCGAAGATCCATGTTTATTTCTTTATGTGTGTTTGAGTAAACAATAAATCTTATAGCATATCTAGTTGAATAGCCATTATATCTAGCAGTACTTAGTGAGTGTACAGTGTGCTAAGATAGATTGTTATAGTTCCACAATACCATTAAAACAGTTAATTAATTGATTCTGTTGATCCATTTGCAGCCTACATTATACGCAATATAAGGTTCACACGCTCCCGTTACCACACCTATCTGTATTTGGCGCCTCTGAAAATTGTGGTCTTTGGACTGATGGGTTTTCTGTTGCATGGCGAGAGCTTTATCGAGTATTTCACGCTGTTCTTCAAGGCATGGCAGACGCATGCCATAACACTAACGGTATGTAAAAAGCTCATTAGGTTGAGATGTGTTTGCGTTGTTCTTGTTGTTGCTGTTGGTGCTTTGACTTTGAGTTTGACTGTCGAAATTCCAGCACTGGGATGGCTTGCAAGATACGGTTAATTTGGCACACACGTCCAACAAAGGCAGCTCGTTAATCAAATCCTCACCAAGAGCCCAATATACGCTCCAGTCGAATAGCAGAGCCGTCATTTACGCAGTCCTGCTGCAAGTTGGCGCTGCGTATTTGTGCCACATTTTCGGCAAGTTTGCGTGCAAGATAAAAATACAGCATTTCAGCTATGCGCTGCCGCTCAGTTTGGCAACGCCAGTCACCGTTGGTGTGGCCACAATTCTGGCACAAATGCGTGCCTCGAATATCTGCTGGCTGCATGGCCTAATCCCTGACTACCTGACGCTGCAGGCACTTGGAGAGAATCTGGAGGAGCTTGGAACTCGCAGCCTGGAATATGCCCTGTGGCTGTGGCCACTCTGGTTGCTGGCACAGATTTGGACTTGCCTGCACATCTGGCGGCCGAGAAATGATCGGAATGCACCCACCGAGAAGCTGTATGTGTGTCCCTGGTACTGTGGCCTGCTGGTGGATCAGTGCTCCATAATGAATCGACGCATTCTCGACTGGGGCGATGAGTACTTCGCCATCAAGGTGGGTAACGAGGTGGAGTACCCCTACTCAGCAATACGT
>JBAMBG010001676.1:0-10267 GCA_037043555.1 Drosophila neoperkinsi
GAAGATACAAAAGTTTGAATTTGGAAACAGAAACTGAAAACCTCAATTTCTCGATTTCATTTTTAAAAATACGTATTTTCAAAATTTGATGCACAATCAACATACAAAAAAGATACAAGAGATTGAATTCGGAAGCAGAAACTTAAACGTCAATTTCTCAATTTCCTTTCAGAAATACGTATTCTCAACTTTTTGATGCAGAATCAATATGTATGAAAAGGGTTTCATAATATTGGAAGAAATTCGGACTTTGGAGAATTATTGGCGAAGACACAACTGTTTGAATTTGGAAACAGAAACTGAAACCGCCAATGTCTCGATTTCATTTCAAAAATAAGTATTTTAAACTTTTGATTCAAAATCAATATATATAAAAAGGGCCTCATAATGTTGGAAGAAATTCTGACTTCGGACAATTATTGGCGAAGATATAACAGGTTGAATTTGGAAACAGGAATTTAAAACGTCAATTTCTCGATTTCATTTCAAAAATACGTATTTTCCAAAATTTGATGCAGAATCAACATACAAAAAAGATACAAGAGATTGAATTTGGAAGCGGAAACTTAAAAAGTCAATTTCTCGATTTCATTTCAAAAATACGTATTCTGAACTTTTGATGCAGAATCAATATGAATGAAAAGGGCTTCATAATATTGGAAGAAATTCGGACTTTGGACAATTATTGGCGAAGACACAACTGTTTGAATTTGGAAACAAAAACTTAAACCGTCAATGTCTCGATTTGATTTCAAAAATAAATATTTTCAACGTTTTGTGCAGAATCAATATATATGAAAAGGTCTTCACAATGTTGGAAGAAAGTCGGACTTTGGACAAATATTGTCGAAGATACAATAGTTTGAATTTGGAAAAAGAAACTTAACACATTTATTTCTCGATTTCATTTCAAAAATACGAATTCTTAACTTTTGATGCAGAATCAATATGTTTGAAAAGGCTTCATAATATTGGAAGGAATTTGGACTTCGGACAATTATTGGCAAAGACAGAACTGTTTGAATTTGGAAACAGAAACTGAAAACGTCAATGTCTCGATTTCATTTCAAAAATAAGTATTTTCAACGTTTTGTGCAGAATGAATATATATGAAAAGGGCATCATAATGTTGGAAGAAATTTGGAGTTTGGATAATTATTGGCAAAAATACAACAGTTTGAATTTGGAAACAGAAACCTAAAACGTCAATTTCTCGATTTCATTTCAAAAATGCGAATTCTCAACTTTTGATGCAGGATCAATATGTTTGAAAAGGCCTCATAATATTGGAAGAAATTCGGACTTTGGACAATTATTGGCGGAGACACAACTGTTTGAATTTGGAAACAGAAACTGAAACCGCCAATGTCTCGATTTCATTTCAAAAATAAGTATTTTCAACTTTTGATGCAGAATCAATATATATGAAAAGGGCTTCACAATGTTGGAAGAAATTCGGACTTTGGACAATTATTGTCGAAGTATACAATAGTTTGAATTTGGAAACAGAAACTGAAAACGTCAATTTCTCGATTTCGTTTTTAAAAATACGTATTTTCAAAATTTGGTGCACAATCAACATACAAAAAAGATACAAGAGATTGAATTCGGAAGCAGAAACTTAAACGTCAATTTCTCAATTTCCTTTCAGAAATACGTATGCTCAACTTTTGATGCAGAATCAATATGTATGAAAAGGGCTTCATAATATTGGAAGAAGTTCGGAGATTGGATAATTATTGGCAAAAATACAACAGTTTGAATTTGGAAACAGAAACTTAAAACGTCAATTTCACGATTTTATTTCAAAAATATGTATTTTCAACTTTTGATGGAGAATCAACATATATAAAAACATACAACAATTTGAATTCGGAAGCAGAAACTTAAACGCCAATTTCTGAATTTCCTTTCAGAAATACGTATTCTCAACTTTTTTGATGCAGAATCAATATATATGAAAAGGGCTTCATAATGTTGAAAGAATTTCGGACTTATGGACAAATTATTGGCGAAGATACAATAATTTGAGTTTATAAGCAGAAACTTAAAACATGAAATTCCCTATTTCATTTCAAAAATACATATTTGAAACTTTTGATGCAGAATCAATATATATGAAAAGGGCTTCATAATATTGGAAGAAATTCGGGCTTTGGACAATTATTGGCGAAGACGCAACTGTTTGAATTTGGAAACAGAAACTTAAACCGCCAATGTCTTGATTTCATTTCAAAAATAAGTATTTTCAACTTTTTGTGCAGAATCAGTATATATGAAAAGGGCTTCACAATGTTGGAAGAAAGTCGGACTTTGGCCAATTATTGTCGAAGATACAACTGTTCGAATTTGGAAACAGAAACTGAAAACGTCAATTTCACTATTTTATTTCAAAAATATGTATTTTCAACTATTGATGGAGAATCAACATATATAAAACCATACAACAATTTGAATTCGGAAGCAGAAACTTAAACGTCAATTTCTCAATTTCCTTTCAGAAATACGTATTCTCAACTTTTGATGCAGAATCAATATGTTTGAAAAGGCTTCATAATATTGGAAGAAATTCGGACTTTGGACAATTATTGGCAAAGAGACAACTGTTTGAATTTGGAAACAGAAACTGAAAACGTCAATGTCTCGATTTCATTTCAAAAATAAGTATTTTCAACTTTTGATGCAGAATCAATATGTATGAAAAGGGCTTCAAAGTGTTGGAAGAAATTCGGACTTTGGACAATTATGGGCAAAGACCAAATGATTTGAGTTTATAAGCAGAAACGTAAAACATGAAATTCTCTATTTCATTTCAAAAATACGTATTTTCAACTTTTTATGCAGAATCAAAATATATGAAAAGGGCTTCATAATTTTGTAAGAAATTTGGACTTTGGATAATTATTGTCAAAGATACAACAGTTCGAATTTTGAAACAGAAACTTAAACCATCCATGCCGCGATTTTATTTCAAAAATATGTATTTTCAAGTTTTTGTGCAGAATCAATATAAACGAAAAGGGCTTCATAAGGTTGGAAGAAATTCGGACTTTGGACAATTATTGTCGAAGATACAATAGTTTGAATTTGGAAACAGAACCCTCAAACGTAAATTTCTCGATTTCGTTTCAAAAATAAGTATTCTCAACTTTTGATGCAGAATCAACATACATAAAAAGATACAACAGTTTGAATTCGGAAACAGAAACTGAAAACGTCAATTTCTCGATTTCATTTCAAAAATACGTATTCCCAACTTTTTATGCAGAATCAATATATATGAAAAGGGCTTCATTATGTTGGAAGAAATTCGGACTTTGGACAATTATTGGCGAAGATACAACTGTTTGAATTTGGAAACTCAAACTTAAACCGCCAATGTCTCGATTTCATTTCAAAAATAAGTATTTTAAACTTTTGTTGCACAATCAATATATATGAAAAGGGCTTCACAATGTTGGAAGAAAGTCGGACTTTGGACAAATATTGTCGAAGATACAATAGTTTGAATTTGGAAACAGAAACTGAAAACGTCAATTTCTCGGTTTCATTTCAAAAATAAGTATTTTAAACTTTTGACGCAGAATCAACATACATAAAAAGATACAATAGTTTGAATTTGGAAACAGAAACTTAAACCGTCAATGTCTCGATTTCATTTCAAAAATAAGTATTTTCAACGTTTTGTGCAGAATCAATATATATAAAAAGGTCTTCACAATGTTGGAAGAAAGTCGAACTTTGGACTAATATTGTCGAAGATATAATACTTTGAATTTGGAAAAAGAAACTTAAAACGTCAATTTCTCGATTTCATTTCAAAAATACGTATTCTCAACTTTTGATGCAGAATCAATATGTTTGAAATGGCTTCATAATATTGGAAGAAATTCGGACTTTGGACAATTATTGGCAAAGAGACAACTGTTTGAATTTGGAAACAGAAACTGAAAACGTCAATGTCTCGATTTCATTTCAAAAATAAGTATTTTCAACTTTTTTTGTGCAGAATCAATATATATGACAAGGGCTTCACAATGTTGGAAGAAAGTCGGACTTTGGAGAATTATTGTCGAAGATAAAATAGTTCGAATTTGGAAACAGGAATTTAAAACGTAAATTTCTCGATTTCATTTCAAAAATACGTATTCTCAACTTTTGATGCAGAATCAATATGTATGAAAAGGGCTGCATAGTGTTGGAAGAAATTCGGACTTTGGACAATTATGGGGAAAGACCTAATGATTTGAGTTTATGAGCAGAAACGTAAAACATGAAATTCTCTATTTCACTTCAAAAATAAGTATTTTCAACTATTTATGCAGAATCAAAACATATGAAAAGGGCTTCATAACGTTGGAAGAAATTCGGAGTCTGGATAATTATTGTCAAAGATACAACAGTTTGAATTTGGAAACAGAAACTTAAGCCATCAATGTCGCGATTTTATTTCAAAAATAAGTATTTTCAACTTTTTGTGCAGAATCAATATAAACGAAAAGGGCTTCATAATGTTGGAAGAAATTCGGACTTTGGACAATTATTGTCGAAGATACAATAGTTTGAATTTGGAAACAGAACCTTCAAACGTAAATTTCTTGATTTCATTTCAAAAATACGTATTCTCAACTTTTGATGCAGAATCAATATGTATGAAAAGGGCTGCATAGTGTTGGAAGAAATTCGGACTTTGGACAATTATGGGCAAAGACCTAATGATTTGAGTTTATAAGCAGAAACGTAAAACATGAAATTCTCTATTTCATTTCAAAAATACGTATTTTCAACTATTTATGCATAATCAAAATATATGAAAAGGGCTTCATAATGTTGGAAGAAATTTGGAGTCTGGATAATTATTTTCAAAGATACAACAGTTCGAATTTTGAAACAGAAACTTAAACCATCAATGTCGCGATTTTATTTCAAAAATATGTATCTTCAAGTTTTTGTGCAGAATCAATATAAACGAAAAGGGCTTCATAATGTTGGAAGAAATTCGGACTTTGGACAATTATTGTCGAAGATACAATAGTTTGAATTTGGAAACAGAACCTTCAAACGTAAATTTCTCGATTTCGTTTCAAAAATAAGTATTCTCAACTTTTTATGCAGAATCAATATATATGAAAAGGGCTTCACAATGATGGAAGAAATTCGGACTTTGGACAATTATTGTCGACGATACAATAGTTTGAATTTGGAAACAGAAACTGAAAACGTCAATTTCTCGATTTCATTTCAAAAATACGTATTCCTAACTTTTTATGCAGAATCAATATATATGAAAAGGGCTTCATAATGTTGGAAGAAATTCGGACTTTGGACAATTATTGGCGAAGATACAACTGCTTGAATTTGGAAACAGAAACTTAAACCGTCAATGTCTCGATTTCATTTCAAAAATAAGTATTTTCAACGTTTTGTGCAGAATCAATATATATAAAAAGGTCTTCACAATGTTGGAAGAAATTCGGACTTTGGACAAATATTGTCGAAGATACAATAGTTTGAATTTGGAAAAAGAAACTTAAAACGTCAATTTCTCGATTTCATTTCAAAAATAAGTATTCCCAACTTTTTATGCAGAATCAATATATATGAAAAGGGCTTCATAATGTTGGAAGAAATTCGGACTTTGGACAATTATTGGCGAAGATACAACTGCTTGAATTTGGAAACAGATACTCAAACCGTCAATGTCTCGATTTCATTTCAAAAATAAGTATTTTCAACGTTTTGTGCAGAATCAATATATATAAAAAGGGCTTCATAATGTTGGAGGAAATTCGGACTTTGGACAATTATTGGCGAAGATACAACTGCTTGAATTTGGAAACAGAAACTTAAACCGTCAATGTCTCGATTTCATTTCAAAAATAAGTATTTTCTACATTTTTTGTGCAGAATCAATATATATGAAAAGGGCTTCACAATGTTAGAAGAAAGTCGGACTTTGGAGAATTATTGTAGAAGATAAAATAGTTCGAATTTGGAAACAGGAATTTAAAACGTCAATTTCTCGATTTCATTTCAAAAATACCTATTCTCAACTTTTGATGCAGAATCAATATGTATGAAAAGGGCTGCATAGTGTTCGAAGAAATTCGGACTTTGGACAATTATGGGCAAAGACCTAATGATTTGAGTTTATAAGCAGAAACGTAAAACATGAAATTCTCTATTTCATTTCAAAAATACGTATTTTCAACTATTTATGCAGAATCAAAACATATGAAAAGGGCTTCATAACGTAGGAAGAAATTCGGAGTCTGGATAATTATTTTATACAACAGACAAAAGATACAATAGTTTGAATTTGGAAACAGAAACTTAAACCGTCAATGTCGCGATTTTATTTCAAAAATATGTATTTTCAAGTTTTTGTGCAGAATCAATATAAACGAAAAGGGCTTCATAATGTTGGAAGAAATTCGGACTTTGGACAATTATTGGCGAAGATACAACTGCTTGAATTTGGAAACAGAAACTTAAACCGTCAATGTCTCGATTTCATTTCAAAAATAAGTATTTTCAACGTTTTGTGCAGAATCAATATATATAAAAAGGTCTTCACAATGTTGGAAGAAATTCGGACTTTGGACAATTATTGGCGAAGATACAATAGTTTGAATTTGAAAACAGAAACTGAAAACGTCAATTTCTCGATTTCATTTCAAAAATACGTATTCCCAACTTTTTATGCAGAATCAATATATATAAGAAAAGGGCTTCATAATGTTGGAAGAAATTCTGACTTCGGACAATTATTGGCGAAGATATAACAAGTTGAATTTGGAAGCAGAAACATAAAACGTCAATTTCTCGATTATATTTAAAAAATACGTATTCTCAACTTTTGATGCAGAATCAGTATGAATGAAAAGGCTTCATAATATTGGAAGAAATTCGGACTTTGGACAATTATTGGCGAAGACACAACTGTTTGAATTTGGAAACAGAAACTTAAACCGTCAATGTCTCGATTTCATTTCAAAAATAAGTATTTTCAACGTTTTGTGCAGAATCAATATATATAAAAAGGTCTTCACAATGTTGGAAGAAATTCGGACTTTGGACAAATATTGTCGAAGATACAATAGTTTGAATTTGGAAACAGAAACTGAAAACGCCAATTTCTCGATCTCATTTCAAAAATACGTATTCCCAACTTTTTATCCAGAATCAATATATACGAAAAGGGCTTCATAATATTGAAAGAAATTCGGGCTTTGGACAATTATTGGCGAAGATACAACAGTTTGAATTTGGAAACAGAACCTTCAAACGTAAATTTCTTGATTTCATTTCAAAAATAAGTATTCTCAACTTTTGATGCAGAATCAACATACATAAAAAGATACAATAGTTTGAATTTGGAAACAGAAACTTAAACCGTCAATGTCTCGATTTCATTTCAAAAATACCTATTCTCAACTTTTGATGCAGAATCAATATGTATGAAAAGGGCTGCATAGTGTTGGAAGACATTCGGACTTTGGACAATTATTGGCGAAGATACAACTGCTTGAATTTGGAAACAGAAACTTAAACCGTCAATGTCTCGATTTCATTTCAAAAATAAGTATTTTCAACGTTTTGTGCAGAATCAATATATATAAAAAGGTCTTCACAATGTTGGAAGAAATTCGGGCTTTGGACAATTATTGGCGAAGATACAATAGTTTGAATTTGGAAACAGAACCTTCAAACGTAAATTTCTTGATTTCATTTCAAAAATAAGTATTCTCAACTTTTGATGCAGAATCAACATACATAAAAAGATACAATAGTTTGAATTTGGAAACAGAAACTTAAACCGTCAATGTCTCTATTTTATTTCAAAAATAAGTATTTTCAACTTTTTGTGCAGAATCAACATAAACGAAAAGGGCTTCATAATGTTTGAAGAAATTCTGACTTCGGACAATTATTGGCGAAAATATAACAGTTTGAATTTGGAAACAGGAATTTAAAAGGTAAATTTCTCGATTTTATTTCAAAAATAAGTATTTTCAACTTTTTATGCAGAATCAATATATATGAAAAGGGCTTCATAATGTTGGAGGAAATTCGGACTTTGGACAATTATTGGCGAAGATACAACTGCTTGAATTTGGAAACAGAAACTTAAACCGTCAATGTCTCGATTTCATTTCAAAAATAAGTATTTTCTACTTTTTTTGTGCAGAATCAATATATATGAAAAGGGCTTCACAATGTTAGAAGAAAGTCGGACTTTGGAGAATTATTGTAGAAGATAAAATAGTTCGAATTTGGAAACAGGAATTTAAAACGTCAATTTCTCGATTTCATTTCAAAAATACCTATTCTCAACTTTTGATGCAGAATCAATATGTATGAAAAGGGCTGCATAGTGTTCGAAGAAATTCGGACTTTGGACAATTATGGGCAAAGACCTAATGATTTGAGTTTATAAGCAGAAACGTAAAACATGAAATTCTCTATTTCATTTCAAAAATACGTATTTTCAACTATTTATGCAGAATCAAAACATATGAAAAGGGCTTCATAACGTAGGAAGAAATTCGGAGTCTGGATAATTATTTTATACAACAGACAAAAGATACAATAGTTTGAATTTGGAAACAGAAACTTAAACCGTCAATGTCGCGATTTTATTTCAAAAATATGTATTTTCAAGTTTTTGTGCAGAATCAATATAAACGAAAAGGGCTTCATAATGTTGGAAGAAATTCAGACTTTGGACAATTATTGTCGAAGATACAATAGTTTGAATTTGGAAACAGAACCTTCAAACGTAAATTTATTGATTTCATTTCAAAAATAAGTATTCTCAACTTTTGATGCAGAATCAACATACATAAAAAGATACAATAGTTTGAATTTGGAAACAGAAACTTAAACCGTCAATGTCTCGATTTCATTTCAAAAATACGTATTTTCTACTTTTTGTGCATAACCAATATATATGAAAAGGTCTTCACAATGTTGGAAGAAATTCGGACTTTAGACAATTATTGTCGAAGATACAATAGTTTGAATTTGGAAACAGAAACTGAAAACGCCAATTTCCCGATCTCATTTCAAAAATACGTATTCCCAACTTTTTATCCAGAATCAATATATACGAAAAGGGCTTCATAATATTGAAAGAAATTCGGGCTTTGGACAATTATTGGCGAAGATACAATAGTTTGAATTTGGAAACAGAAACCTAAAACGAAAATTTCTCGATTTCATTTCAAAAATAAGTATTCTCAACTTTTGATGCAGAATCAATATGTTTGAAAAGGCTTCATCATATTGGAAGAAATTCGGACTTTGGACAATTATTGGCAAAGACACAACTGTTTGAATTTGGAAACAGAATCTGAAAACGTCAATGTCTCGATTTCATTTCAAAAATAAGTATTTTCAACGTTTTGTGCAGAATCAATATATATAAAAAGGTCTTCACAATGTTGGAAGAAAGTCGGACTTTGGACAAATATTGTCGAAGATACAATAGTTTGAATTTGGAAAAAGAAACTGAAAACGTCAATTTCTCGATTTCATTTCAAAAATACGTATTCTCAACTTTTGATGCAGAATCAATATGTTTGAAAAGGCTTCATAATATTGGAAGAAATTCGGACTTTGGACAATTATTGGCAAAGACACAACTGTTTGAATTTGGAAACAGAATCTGAAAACGTCAATGTCTCGATTTCATTTCAAAAATAAGTATTTTCATCTTTTTTTGTGCAGAATCAATATATATGAAAAGGGCTTCACAATGTTGGAAGAAAGTCAGACTTTGGAGAATTATTGTCGAAGATAAAAGAGTTAGAATTTGGAAACAGGAATTTAAAACGTCAATTTCTCGATTTCATTTCAAAAATACGTATTCTCAACTTTTGATGCAGAATCAATATGTATGAAAAG
Source organism: Drosophila neoperkinsi (assembly GCA_037043555.1). NCBI lineage: Eukaryota > Metazoa > Arthropoda > Insecta > Diptera > Drosophilidae > Drosophila > Drosophila neoperkinsi. The sequence continues at coordinate 9,910 of JBAMBG010001676.1, forward strand.
GGCTTCATAGTGTTGGAAGAAATTCGGACTTTGGACAATTATTGGCAAAGACCTAATGATTTGAGTTTATAAGCAGAAACGTAAAACATGAAATTCTCTATTTCATTTCAAAAATACGTATTTTCAACTATTTATGCAGAATCAAAATATATGAAAAGGGCTTCATAATGTTGGAAGAAATTCGGAGTCTGGATAATTATTGTCAAAGACACAACAGTTTGAATTTGGAAACAGAAACTTAAACCGTCAATGTCTCGATTTTATTTCAAAAATAAGTATTCTCAAGCTTTTGATGCAGAATCAATATAATCGAAAAGGGCTTCATAATGTTGGAAGAAATTCGGACTTTGGACAATTA
>JBAMBG010001677.1:0-57320 GCA_037043555.1 Drosophila neoperkinsi
ATGTTTCTTCCTCTACTCGTTCAGAGTACGTATTGCTGCACCACATGGATAGTCACAAAAAAGTTAGATGTAATTGCGTTAAAAATAAAAGGGAACATATAAATATAGTTACCATATCATATGGCAGTTGTTGTTACCAGCGGCTGATAAGCGAGCAAAAATGGGGGCAGAAAGGCCCGTAACAGGACCAGAACCGTATTGTGGCATAGGGAGACACACTACACGACTGGAACTTAGAAACGAGGAGAGACAGAGACGACAACAGAGCTGGTCAGAGGCAGTAGGACTCCGACAAACCTAGGTGGTTATAATCTTGGACGATTTAAACAAATTATAACCATGGGAAAGAACAGCCTTAGGATACTTACCGGTCTATTGACAGAACACTGTAGACTAAGAAGTCACCTAACTAAATTGGGTGTATATAGTAGCGATCTGTGCAGGTTTTGAGAAAGAGAGGAGGAATCCTCGATGCACATCCTAGCAGAATGTGTCGCCTTAACTAGAAGAAGACGCAGCAGCCTAGGTGTGCATGTTTTGAATTGCAGAGACATAGAAGACCTCAACCCAACAAAGATCCTCACATTCGTGCGGGAGCTGGGGCTGATGGAAGAGCTATATGCTCAGAAGGGGGCACAATAGATCAAATAGGTCGCGGTGCAGTTTCCCCCAAATAATAATAATAATAGTTGTTACCAATATTAAATAGTTAATTTAATTGATTCGCTGACATATATATTTTTTGCTTTGCTGGGAATAGGTTACTAACTTTAACAAATTATCTTAGTGGTAATATGAAATGCATTTGAGATTAGAGGGGAGTTGATTCGAAGCGCAAACACTGTAAGCGAAGAAGTGAGTCTCCTATACTAAAGTTTAATTTGGAGTGTTTACTGAATTGTTAGTTCTACTAGATTGGGCTTTAGAGCTTTTGAAAGAGGTATACTGCCTTTTTGGATGGGATTTCATTATGTTAATAGGTTAATGGCTTATATATTATCCAGTCTTGAAGCCTACGGTTAAATATGGAAACATGGTCATGGTACTGTTAAACGGTACCCTAAGATTATTTAGAATATTTACGTCACAATTAGCAAAAACTTCGATTCCATAAAATAGACTTGGAATTACGTATGGCTTAGCCACAGTAGAATGCAGTTTAGTTGGTAAATATCGTTTAGTTAGCGATAACTATCTTAACACACATTACGTTTTTTATATGGTATTTCATGTTAAGGTTTTGACACTGATGTTATTACAGGTGTCTATACATTCATTTCCTTAATTAATTGGACGGATCCCATAAAGTACGCATGGATTTGACAGCGAGACCCATCCTTAGGGAGATCACTGACATACAGTGTGATACGAAGACATCTTATCCGACAATATAACAGCTTATAGATGACTATGCAGGTTCGACATGAGTGAAACTGCAGTGTTGGAAAAACGAGACATGCTACTGAATTTAGAATACAGAACATCTTAATTCAAATTCGATGTCAAATGCCTTACCATAGTCAAGTAGTACTACGAAGGTGGCTTTACCATCGTCCATTATGTAATATATGGTTTCTGTTCATATATGTTGGTGGTGTTTTGGTGTTTGATCTTTCATTCTTTACAGAATAATTAATATTTAAATATTCCAAATAATGTATAAGCTATAAAAATATTATTACTCAGACAGAACAAATATAATTGAACAATTGCGAATTAACTTGAAATTTTAATAAACGGAAGCTATATTAAATTTACACGTATAAAATATATCGAGTATTTTATTCGATCCTAGGAATCCTCTGCAAATTGGGAAAAAATGTTTGCAATATTGTTGACTGTAAGCAATTTACCGCCGTAGCTCAGTTTCACAACAAAACAACTGTCTGAAGTTGTTTCTTATTTTAGCTTATAGCGTGATTAAAGTTCTCGGATGCTTCTTTTGTTAGCTGCTCGCTGACGCATGCTTCAGAGTCAAAGTAATGATGTTATTTCTCAGTTGACTATTCGGATCACGTCGGTATACCCCGCATACTACCAATATTATAATTAAGCGTGCCCAGAGCTGCGATAATGACACGGAGCAGAAAATGGAATGCGTTGAACATTGAATTTAAGTGTTCTCCTTAAATCTATGGAACGGAAAATAACATTTGCCAGAGAGTTTCTCATAGAATGTTGCTGGAAAGAGTTAACCTATTTGACCTCGCTCTTTAGCTGGTTCACTGGTTGCGAGAGCTGCAAAAGATCTTTCAGCTAAGACGGCAAAAGGATGAAAAAATTGAACGAATGTGTTCTGTATGCGACAATGATTATCGTATTGTAACTAGAAATAGTAAATTAGGAATGATAAATAATTGTAATCGTCAAGAAAAAAATGTTCTTATATATGCCGTAAAAGCGAGAAAATTAATTTATTCAATTTTTGCTTCTCAGCCGACCTCTATTACTAGGTTCCTCAAACGATATATATTGCAAAATTCGATTGCGAAACTTCTCATCGATCTGTAAACTGGGCTTTAGCAGTGATTGCCAAATATTCCGAGTGATGGACCGAAAAATACTAACAGTATTTTAAGTGCAACAAAATGAATTAGGAACATCTCTACTGATGCAGAATGATGTGGAATTTATACAAACATATCGATTACAAATTTATATCGATGTGTTAAATGAAAAGTATCATATTGATTACAATATCGGACGTATTGCATTGAATTTCGACTTTATATATATGGGGTTAAGTATTGCTCTTTGTTAATATCGCCTATGTACAAAGAATTCCAATATTTTGAATTTGTATTTTGGACATATCTGACAATAGGTACCTCAGCACAACGTTTGTATATATATGCCTTGCTTTATATTACTTTCAGTTATTCTGTATGTTATGTTAATTTTTTGACATTATTAATTCTTCACCATTCCAAATGATTAGATGGCAATCAAATTTTAAAAAATGTAAAATAAAACAACGGTTTGTTATTAAATATCGCATTAAATATCGATACAATATTTTGATATCGTAATTCCTTAACATCTCTAGTTTATACATATACATACATTTTAGTTAAATTTGACAACAGAAAATGAATCAGTAGTAAAGATTTGATAAACAAATTATTGATTGAGATATAGTCCTTCTGGACCATTATCAGTTGAAAAACCGGGTGTTTTACTGTGGATTATTATTCGGATGCTTCGAAGTCAATAGAACGCAGCTGCATAACACACGTATGTACATAAGTATATAAATACATATTAAAATTTAAAAGGCGCGCCTTGTTTGTAATTGTTATAAATGAGGTCTTCACCTAAATCGGCGTTTAACAGTTTTTGAAATACCCAGCTAATTAAAATATATATACTAACAAATCTTGCGATTAAACTGGCGTATTACAAACATTTATGCATATGTTACATGCCTTATCAGGGAAAAAGTAATAGCTTCCTCATGGGAGTTTCTCGAATTCTTCCAAAACAATAGTATCAGTATATATATATATATATATATATATATAATCTTGGCTGCAGAAATCAAACAGGAAATGATGTACATATTGGAGCATGCATAAATTTGTTTATTTTTCTGTCTTTTTAAAGCAGTTAATATAATTCTGATGCATGCTTTGCTTACTTGAAGTGCCTTTACGTATTTTTTAGATAATAATAACTACATTGGTTAGTTTGTTGTTGATAAGCTAAAATTGTTTAATAGGTTGTATTAAACTGAAATTAGCAAAAAATAACAAAAAAAAAAATTTTGGTTTCGATTTCGAATAAATTTTATTTGTCGTGTTAACTTTTCAATGATGCAAGATGACTTGGAGTTGAATCTATTAACTGAGTTAGAATAGCCCATTCCTTATTTGTCCAAATTTTTATTTTTGCGGTGTTTCAAAGAGTTGTAATGCCTTGTTTTTCCAGAAATGATGCTTCACAAGTCCTCCGTCCTGCATTCAAATGCTTGCAGCGTATATCGGTGCATTATCTGGATGAAATATCCAGTTGTAGCCATGATCTTGTTCTGTGAAATGTGATCAACTCATTTTCCAGCAGTTTTGTCTACATATGGGCATTCATATGGTTCGGCAGGTCAGGCCATGAAAGATTCGTCCTCATGGTTACGCAGGAGTCGGCTGGCTTGGAATCTCGCTTATGCCTCTAATACTTGTATGCCCGTTTATGACATCCAAGCGAATCCTTTTGTTCATTACTAAACATAAGAGATTCGAGTTCGATGTCTCCGAACTAATATTTATTGTAGATGACGTTGTAAGCCTGTGTTTAGTGTTTGTATATGATAGGTCTGTCTATTGCAAAGCGCCAAGACGAAAATGTGATTAATGTACATAGAATTTATAGAAAATGAGTTGATCAGCATGGTGATTTAAAGATAATTCAAAGAAATCATTTTAAAATGTAAAAAATTCATTTGGAGTAACAAATAAACAACTAGAATATGATAAAAGCATGAAAGAACGACTACCTTAGGCACGAAGAAGAGCACATATCCTTGCACACATCCAAATTTCACTATGAATTCATAAAGCCAGTTCATACCCAAAATTAAATTCTTAAATTAAAATTTTTAATTGTTTTGGGAGCTCTACTGGAGGTTGTCGGAAATAAATAAATAATAAATAATTAAACAAAATCAGGAAATATTAATTTTCAAGATAAAGTCTTAGTGTATTTCACTAGAATCAGATTTAGAAGATTGCGATTAAATACATAAAAAATATGTATTTTGACATAAATTTGTATGAGATAATATTATTACACGTAAAATGTAATAAATGAATTAAATATTATTATTTAACTAAATTAATTGTTTTTCAGAGAAAGTAGAAAGAAAGTCCATATAACATATACATAATCACAATATACATAATCACAAATTAAAATTTCTGCTCAAAAAAAAAAAATCTTTTCACGCTTTTTTAATTTATTTAAGTTTTATTCTGTTACTTCAAGGATTTTATATTTTAATTAATACTACAAGTAAATAGATCCATTGAGTTATACTATCTCATAGAATACACAAATATCGACTCTTCCTGGTGTCAAGAACGTTTTTGTTTTTGATAAAATATTAAAAATCAGTAAACTGAAGCAAATATTGAGAAAATGATTTTATCATTTTAAATGGCTGCCCTTAGAGCCCTTACAGCTTGCAAACGCTGTTTCACTTAACTAATAAGGGTTTCCTTATTGTATGTTTCAGATATCTATGGCAGCTTTCCATTCACCTCGGTATTTCGGACTTCTGTTTGCCATTTTTTAAATAAGAAAAATGTTTTATTTTCAATAGAATTCATGACTGGACTCTGTGCGTTGTGTGTTAAATGAGTCTGCAGAATTTTATATTGTGCAGCATCACTAAGCAGATAATAATGTCTTAGTGACAGCATTCAATTAAGGCTAAGTCACTAATTAATTTAATTAATATGCACAAGGACAACGCATATGAACGAACGAAAGCCAATATTGGCTTCTTTCATGCATCCCGTGGTGTGTGCAAGATGTGAGGTGCCACACAGTTTCATAATTGGTATTGCTATTGCCAGCATTATTTAATTAAGATCGGTTGCAATGCGTCTTCTCTAAATTGTATGACGTTTGTGGCCTTTTTTAAAAGGTAACGCTCATTTAGCAATTTCTCACGGCCCCACGTTCTATCCTTCTCAGTTTAATATGTTGAAAGTCACTAGGAGGAAGAAAATATGGTTATTCCCTGCCATTTTGAATTTTCTTATATTCAAAAAAAAAAAAATAATAAATCAAATGCAAATTGCAAAGCTATTAACAGTGGTTACAAAACATTCAGTTTAAATTTAATCTCATTTGTTTATATTTTAAAAATGATTTCAACGCTATAAAGTTAAAAGCAAAATATTAAGCCATTGGCATTGGTGAATATAATGTCTTTGTTTTATATGTTTTAAAATGATTTATATGTATTAATCTCTTTACTTGTGTTATTAATGTAAATAAATCGTAATAAAAATTTAAAAAAAAACCTTATTTTTATTGCAAATAAAATTGAAAAATGTGACTTTTAATTTGTCAAAAGACTACATCATATTTTTGCCAAAGGAATAAGTTCAAAACACACTAAATATGTAAATATGTATTCACTGTATATATATATATACATTTTTCCAAATATATATATATATATATATATATACATTTATATATATATATATACATTTTTCCAAATCATCTGTATACAGACTGTAGTATAGCCTCCAAGAAAATATAATTGCGAAGTATAGTTTGGGCTAATCGCTTTCAGGTAATAACTTATATTTTTCATATGTTATTTAGGAGAGTCATTTAAATTAAATGGTGCCATTTTTGGGTAATTGACAGTGACAAAGTGTTAAAATTATGGTGCTACGTCAACTAAACCCTGCACCCATAACCGGAAAATGCGCTATTTCTGAAAGTGTAAATCGATAAAACCGCTTATGTCTCAAAATTTTAAAGATAGAGTTAGCAAATACTTCCCTCAAAAAACCGAGAATAAAATTGGATGACCACTGCCGCCCCCAAAAACGACAAAAGACTATATCACACCCAATTTAAGAGCTAAACTTACCAAGCTTGGAAGGTAGATTACTAGGAAACTCCTTTTATTTCGAGCAACGCCCAATCTCGCTCTTGGAGGGTAGATTGCTATGAACCTCCATCAAAGAACGGTATATCTTGGAAAAACTCGTCCTGTTCTGTGAAAGCGGATGCTGCTGAATTGTGGTGGAGATTGATATGCAGTATTGTCAGAGACAGAGAGAGAGTTGCGCCTCCACCTCCACCACAGATCCGGATCCCCTTTTGATCATTCTCCAACATCCCAAGCTAGAAGCAGCGACTATATATTTTCTTTGAATATTTTACGCGGCCTACGTTTTTTACGGCGGCAAAGCGAATTCATGCACAAATGAAACAAAAGCTTTTATTGTAAATTTTCCTGCATTTAGTAAGCATGTTTCCCCTGGTGTTCTTGTACTTCGTGTTTTCTTCAGCTTAGCCAAGTTTATTTCGTGGCATTCTCAGATGCCCGTTGCAGTGTCTCCTTGGTTGGTGAGATACTGCGTCGGTGGCTACGTTCTGGTTGTCTATCCTCTTTAGCCTCCAAGCATAAGCTTGTCCGCATAAGCTTGTAATACTTTTCCACTATATCAAAGACGAAATTCTTTTGTAGTCGTCGTCAGTATCTTTTCCTGCACTAAATCCGTTGACTCTAACTTTGAAATTGTGGATCATCTAAATATCGATCCTTAAAAGGAGTTTCCGGTAACATACCTTCAAAACTTGGTGGCTCCATCTCAAAAGTTTTGGAAAATATAGCAATTTGCTCATTAAATAACTAAAATATCCAAAAACATATTCAAACTCATATTTCATATTTTAACCACTTATTTTAAAATTGTATATGCATTTTAATATCCGCTCTAACTATCACCTGCATTATTTGATACAATTAATAAATATATTGTTCTCTTTTCAGAAATAATGGCGACTTCATTAAATATAGGCCTTGCCGATATGACGGCAATTACTGAAATAGACGAAAGCGGCATCAACAGTAATTTAAAGCTTCGATATACACAAGACATAATATATGCATCCTTTTCAACCAATGATTCGATTTAATTCCAAGCACATATGTTTGTTCGATAACACATAAAATATCTTTAATTATACAGTTGTCCGAAAAGAGTTTACTCTTCACAACATTTGATCTCAGATTTGTATTAAATAAGTTTACACATACAACACTGTAGAGCGGATATAGGGTTTCTCGGGTGGAAACTTGTGTACTCGTATAATGACGGAATGCCAATTATATTTATTATTAAGATCCAAAGCAGCAAAATGTGTGCTTTTGAATGGTTGGCTGGATCTCAATCCTATTGAAACTGTTATGCGCCGTAAAAAATTAAATCCAGCCAACCAATATTTAATCACTTCGTAAACAAGTTTTGGTGTCCACACTTTCCTCTACACCGCTGCTTAAGAAGTGCTGTACCTCCACACTGCATTCATTGCTACGTCTCTTTAACCTATCCCTTAACTCTACGGGTTTCGTATGGTTTCATTATTTATTATGGAGTCATTTATTATTCCTCTTTACAAAAAGCTGGTAAGTCTGATAGTTCAAATTATAGTGGTATTTCGTTATTTGAAAAAATCCTTTGTTCAACTATACTAAATCTCTTCAAATCAGTTACCTGCTCTGCTCAAAATGAGCTCGTTAAGAATCCAATTAATAATTTGCTTGAATTTACCTCTCTAATAAAATATGCATTTCTTCTGAAAGTGCAAACTGATGTCATTTACACTCACTTCAGTAAAGCATTTGAGTCTGTTAACCATGATCTACTTTACAAGCTTGATCGCTTTTTCTGTCCTGGACGTAATCTTATTTAGAAGGTTGGACTCAAAAATGGTTCATGTTACTTCTGGTGTACTTCAAGGTATCTTGGATCCTTATATTTTACCCTTTTCATTGATGATCTTCCGTCCATCTTTTCACATTCATACATTCTTATATCCGCTTATAATGTAAAACATATTCTTTCGTACATCGACACTCACAACCAAATTTCTCTGTCTCCTTATTTTTTAATAGTGCTCATGTATGTGGTCTCACCAGTTTAAGAACTTTCAGGATCGAATTGATTCCGTTCAGAAGCAATACTTCTCTCTGATATGCGTGTACTTAACTGTGATCCCAATCTTTGTTTTCCATCAGGCTGAATCCAATCAATCTTCCGTGATTGGTTAACATTAGAATATTATCCGAGTGGTTTTCCTATATAAGTTAATTAATGGCGAATTTGATTTCGCTTTCAAATTACGTTTTCTTGATTTTCTATTCGTAGTAGACCCACTAGAAACTTTGTCTCCTTTCTATTACAACTAACAACGCTTTACATAATCCGGGTTGGGTCATTTGTAAATCTTACAATTTTACTTTTTTATTATTATTATTATTTACTATTATTATTGTTATTATTATTTATTACTAATCTACTAACGCTTAACAATTTTAGGTCTGATTGGGTTTTTCTGGGTTACCAAAAACTTTGCAATAAATGTTGGACCATTTTACATTTTAATATCCCCAGATTTATTTTTTTTACCCTTTAATTAATATATTTATTGTTTTCTTCCATTTTAAAATTTTTGTTTAATTTCTCCCGTTTCAATTTTAATTTTGTTTATTTATTAAAATTAAAAAAAATAAAATTTTCAGTCATTTCAATTGCAACACCTCGAATATATCCGCAGTCGAGTCAAATAGTTCCGACAAATATTTGTCGCCCATTAAAAAAAATACCCAAACTACCAAAATTTCGTACATCGATCATTTTTCGGATAGTATAATTTTTCAGTCGCTATGAATACTGTGTTTATTTTATTTGATATTAAATCTAATTTAATTACCATTCCAAACAGTATAAAGTTGTTTGTATAATCACTCCCCACACATAAGGAAAACCTTCAAAATATGATCAATGTACGAATTAATAGAGGGTTCTATTATTTAGAATTGCAATGTAAAATTCTCTGGATCTTATGGGGGAACATTCATTTACCAGGATAATCATCTGACAAACCAATGCTGGAATGAATGCTGGAATGAATGCTGGAGTGAATGCTGTAATGAATGCTGAATGCCGTCCTTTCCAAAGACTATTGTGCTGTTTTCCAACAATTAATTGTCCTTTGGATTGACGAACGACTTCAAATATTCCAAACTGAAATTATAGTGCTTCGATATGTGGCATCCATTTTAATTTTAGATTATAATTTAATTAAATGAATACTAATAATATTAATACTCTATTTAATTTTTGAATCTTTCAATATGTAATTTAATTTGTTTTCTTACAAATATATATTATTTTAATATTATATTTTTATATTCTTTTCAGATATGTAGATTTTATGTAGACTACATTAAAATTAATTTAAAAAAAGAATAAAAATAGTTTTGGAAGAGATCCTTGCTTTTGTCGATTCATTAAACTCTTGCTTCTCGCTGTGAATGACACATCTAGAACAGTTATAATCCTTCTCTAGATGTGGAATATAAAGAAATGTTTACCATCAGTTTCATGAGCGTTGCTTCTAAACTCTACGTCAATATGTTTACAAAGCGTACCAATTTTTATTTTATAATTCGCCATTTTTCAATATCTGAACTGCGGCATTCAAATGCCCATCATCTAGTTACACAATGAACGGATAGCTCAAGAAACGATACTATAATCGACGTATTTCATTTTAACTGGATCCCACCACTAAGCAGATAATACAAAAGGGGCATCAAATCGACAAAAAAGTGCATCGGAGACTCAGAAAAAACCGGATTCACCTTTTTGTCGATTTGGCGCCTCTATTGTATTATCTGCTCAGTGGTGATATCCTGGAATGCCTCCGAGGTACATTCGAAATAAGAAGAAAGAATACCTCGAAAGTTTTCTTGTCCCGCGCAATTATAATTGTTGATATAATAGAGATAGTCGAGTCCAGGTGAAAACTCTATCTCGATTTGGAAGTAATGGTCAGAGATGACTATAAGTTTAGTAGAAACGATGAGTGCAATAATAGACTTGCCCCGTACGTTATTGTGTTTTCCCAGTGATAGCGATGGGCGTTTGAGTCGCATCCTATTATTAGCGGAGCTAAACATAAGAAAGTCGCCTTGGCTTTCGAGACTGACGATAACCAACCATATGAGTCCATTTGCGGCGTTTAGTTTGGCAACACTAGTTTCCGTTCGACAGGTAAGATCTGTAGAGCTCGATTATCAGCAAGATTAGGCCAGGTTCCTTCGTTCGTTAATTTCGTAAAGCCAATTTTGCTAAATTAAGTCGACTTTTATTGTGGACTGACTAGTTCCGGCTTTGCAGGAGTACTAACTTGCATGGAATAAAAATTTCTTGAATGCCTTAAGTGATTTATTTGTTTGTGTGTCACTGCTTTTTGACCAAGTAGTACTAACAAGGCTGTGTGGCTAAGACAGGAATTGATCAACTAAATCGAAAATGTATAAGACATTCATGGAAACTGGCTTTTCCTCGGATTACTCTCTTATTTGCTCGCCCATTCCAATTTTTCAAAGTCCACAGCTGACTGATGGGACGCTCTGAAACTCTCTTTAATGAAATTCGAAATGTGCTGGAGAAAAAAATCATATTTAAACTTAACAAATGCAATTTATAGATTACCTAAGAAGCTGTAGTTATACTTTTATCGGGATCGTAAACGGTTTCATAACACTTTCATAAGAGTGACGATAAACTCAGATCAAACTAACGCCGGTCTAATTGCTGAATATTTTTTTCCAACTACTAACAGTTCTAATAATCATCAATTGGTTTCGCCGTATATGGTATTTTAAGGCTTTTGTTTATACTATTTAAACTGTCCGCGAATTTATTTTATTTTCATAAAATTTGTAGATAATCATTTATTATTCATTATCATTAAAAAGGAACGTTCGGCATAAGGAGTTGTCCAAAATTTGTAAATTTTTTGAGAAATGTATAAGATTGTAACAGTAACATATTTTTAGGTAATTGATTTCACGCTGTCCTACGACCTCTACTTTATTGGAATTCCCTGCTTTTGTTGTTGAGAGTTTTCAAAACAAAACGCAAACACTGACTCCGTGAATCACTCACTTTTAATTCATAAACATCATCTTCTGAGGTTTCCAATGTTATTACGTTGTTCAAAAATTACCACCTGTCCGTGATAAGTAATTTTAGGGTGCTGATGACGTAAAGCTTTGTCTGTCGTCTACTAACACTTTTTCTCAAAGATTAAGAGCTGATCTTGACAGTTTTTAAATCTGGTGCCAGATCGCAAGTTTAAGTTTGAAGCACATTTGTTTTGCAGCTGATCGAGCCTTTGGTTTCCTGAGCTTCATTGGTCGAAACAATTTGACGGTCTCTTCGAAGAAGGGAATCGGACCAGAAGTGGAAGCAAGAATGCTATCCTCTACCATCCCTTGGTATCGACATTCACCTACTTCTCTAAAAGAGCCACCCATTCTTGCCGTCATCGTCTACAAGCTCTATTGCCAGGTGGTCAGTGCTCACCATTTAACCTTTGAGTGGCGAGTGACAATTAGAGCGTTACGGACTCCTTTCCTTCTCTGAGCGATTTCGCACAGATAGAGGGGACGCCAGCATCACAATTATTGTTCCCGCACTACTTGAGGGTGGCGTATCGAAGCAATTTGCATAGATTGCATAATTTGACAGTATTGTGACGGAATGGCCATTTTTGTACAACATACAAAAAAAAATGTAGGGAGAAAGGTAGATCCTCCACAGGAAGGCTACTGATTTCCGTCGTCAAACTTGAGTCTATAAAGAATGACACCCACCGTTTTAAGCGGTTATTTTTTCGGCTTGCTCAAGCCGGGCTCAGATTGGAATATTGGGGATCGGAGTTAGCCGATTTCAGGGTACAAGATGTAGTTTGCTGGATATGGACGCTGAAACTGAGTACTTTTTTTTAGAATAAACTTTTTTGTCTCAGTAAAAAAGGAATATGCATTATTGTACAGATTTTTCCTTATTTGTTAATTATTCGATTTTAAAATCTAATATTTCCAATCACTCCCATTTCAGAGCAGGTTAAAATACATTCAATATGTGTTTAAATATAATTTACAAACCAAATTGGTTTACTTTAATAAAATAAATAGACATACTCTGGCTCAATACTTCTTGCTGTAAATCCATATAAATATATTAATATATTTAACCAGGTAAGTTGTTTTGCTTATTCTAAAAACAATACTTTAATAAGTGCTAAAAATGTTAAGAAACGAACAATGAATTTTAAATTGTGTAAAAATCTGTTTTAATCAATCATAAATGAGTATTTTTTCCACAATTTGTGAGGTAGAGTTACCAAATTTCGAAAGTATATTACTGGTAACTCGCTTTAAAGATCGATAAAAGATTGGATGGCCACGCCCACTCGGCCTCCCAAAACCGATTCGCCTGATGGTGTAAGTCGATAAAATCATATATTTTCCAAAATATGAAAGCAAGGAGTGGCTTTATGGTCTACATAACGGCGTCAAAAATCAGCCCATAACCTCTATACAAAAAATGTTATCTTGAAACTTATTATTTATAATTATTGTGCCTCCCGCAAGGGTATAAAAATGTGCGCAGAATAAAGTTTCATGTCGTGTCTTATATATCTCTTATTACACATATTTTTAAGGAATGACAAAATTTTATTTATGTTTTTTCAAGGAACATGTTAAAAAATATCACATGGCCAAAATGGGATCTTTAGACCCTCACGTGTTTGCATTAGCTGAGGCTGCCTATAGAAACATTGTTGAAGACAAAATGAACCAGGTAAGCCAATTGTATAAAATGCATATTGTCTCTATTTTATAACATATCATTTTATACCATAAAGGTAAAGCACCGGCCAAGGCGTGGTCGGGCGAGAGAAGTGGGGTTTTGGGGTGAAAATGCGTATGGTAAATTAAACATTGTTTAGGCTTAGATTAATCTTAAATATCATGCCGAAAAGAATTTTTTTTTAATATTTACTGGTGAGTCCCTGCCTTCATCAACGCCCACATTTATTAAAAGATGATACTTCACAAGGTGGCATGCACGAATAGAATTCCTAGCTAAAGATTTCAGTGCTATGTAAGTTTCCAAAGATTCACATGAAATATCCGAGGTAGAAAAAATTGATTTTGAGGTTTACCAACAATGAGAAAATATGTTTCAGGTGAACTTGTAATGCTGATAAATATATTACAATCAGAAAAAAAAATGGACCCAAAAATTTAAAAAAATAGCCATTAAAACTAGGAAAAGGTTCTGCATATGTTCTATTTCTGATTTTTACCTGTCTGTTAAATCAATTAAAAAAAAGTCTACTAAGTCGACTCGATTTGGGTTTTCAATATATTATTTCAATTATTTTCCTTTAAATTGAAAAATACCTATATCTTCTAAAGTTTTTGAACTGAAATCAAAAACCCTCCCGCTCCGAAAAAACGATATACCAAATGGTGTAAATCGATAAAAACAATAAGGTTCATACAATTTGAAAGCTGGAATTATCAAATTTTAAAGCTTTATTAATGGTTACACCGTTCAAAAAGTGACAAAAGTGACACTCCTGTCCTCAAAGATTATAAAAGCCCTATATCTCCAGCAATTTTGGGATTATAACATTATATTATATAGGTATATAAAAAGGTATTATTATAATTGAATAGTCGGGGTAATTTTTATATTCCTTTTTAATTTGAAATAATTAAATTTGTAACTTTAATTCATTATTTAAATTTAATTTTTTGTATTCTTTACAAATTATGGACGGTGTTGAATATATAAACAAATTGTTGCAATCATACCCAAAGGACGATTACCTTCTCCTAGTGCCATTACTATTCTCTGTGTGTCTTCCAAATTTTTGTTTTGTTTTTATGAGCAATAACCCACAGTTTTAAAAATATCTTGATGAAATTTGGTATATAACCATCTTTCTGCTTTCGTTACCTATGATGTCGAAGACGACTAGATCGAACTACTTTATTATATAGCTGTCATAGGACAAATTATGATTTTATATTATGGGATCAGGACATGCGTAGACATATGGATACGTCACCCTTTCCAATACCATGTTTAGAAATGTGGAATATTTAGTTCACAGCAAGTCAGTCTGCGTATTAACTTCGGTCTACTTTATTTTCTTTCTTTTTCATCTGCCAGACCTTAATAATTTAATGTGTTTTTGTAAACATCTTGAAATTTTGTATATTACTTTTAAATTATGAATTTAAATTTCTTTTAGTCCTGCCTTATATCTGGAGAATCTGGAGCTGGGAAAACAGAGTCAACAAAATTTATTTTAAAATATTTATGTGCAGTTACTTCCAATGTATCTACATGGATTCAGCAACAAATTTTGGAAGCTAATACTATTTTGGAAGCATTCGGTAAGCTTACGTATTAAACTGATCATTTAATAGTAGTATATATAACTTCAAACTCGGAAAGATTTTGTACACAATTCCGCATTTTAGCTTGTTAGGCATAAGCTAGATAAAGCATAAGTTTTCCAGTTGCGAGGTTGCTGTTGCTGCCTGTTCGCTGTGCCTTTTCGAATCGGCCTGCGAACTCTTCTTACTACAGAAAAATATTGGATGTAGTTCCTCCCCAAACAGTGCGCCGAAACCATCATTAGAAGCATTAGTATGTAACTCAGTGTGCTCATATCTACAGTATGTGAGTAAGACTGTTTCGCGAGACAATATTTCTTCAACTGGTTCATCGCATTCAGTTCGACTGTGTCAAATTTCAAATCAACTTCCTTCTTAAAAACATCCATTAACGGACGAGGAGGCTCTAATAAGCCTTCTGAAGAATCCCCTTAAACTCAAAAGAGATTGAACATTTTGTATATTCTTTAGATAAGAAAGCTTCTTAAGTTTGACTTGGCCCAGAAAAATCTGTGTATTTAAGGAAACTGTTCTCCAAATGCACTACAATGAAAATATTCTCAAGTACGCCATCCATTAGAAACATCTTTAAGAAGCATGCTGTTTACTTGCCGAATATCTAACAGTTGATGCAACTGGTTGATGCTCGTCGATTATGCTTTGGATCCCCCATCAACTGTGGGGGAGCATTTAAATCAGTTACTGTCTTAACAATGATATAAATAATAAGCTCATTTGCTTCAGCGCTGTCCGTTTGCGCTGACGCCTTCGTAAATGCGAATCTCTGCTCTTTCAGTGTGACGCAAAATTGTGATGCTCTTACGACGTACCTTGTTATAAAATAATGTCTTCTATTATATTCTCAAAATCTTTGTTTATGTGTAAATTTAATTAGTTGACTATTTTGTTTTAAAATAAACTTTGTTTTTCTTTCTAGGTAATGCCAAAACCATTCGCAATGATAATAGTTCGCGTTTTGGAAAATTTATGCAAGTGTGCTTTGATGATAAGCACTGCATTAAAGGTTGTGTAATCCAAGACTATTTGCTAGAGCAATCACGGATAACATTTCAATGTTCAGGAGAACGTAATTACCATGTGATGTATCAATTAGTAGCTCAAGGTCAAACCAATCAAAAAATGGCCGAAACATTGCATTTAAAACCACCAGAATTTTATAAATATCTTAATACATCCGAAAATATCTCAATAGACATAATTTTTGAGTCAAATAAATTTGACGAACTGACAATGGCACTTACGGTATTACAAATTCCACAATCCGTTATAGATAGTATATTTAGAGTGTTGAGTTCAATACTTTGGTTAGGTAATATTGAATTAATGGATATAGATGGAGAAAGATGCGATTTATCAACGGATGACAAAGAAATTATCGTACTATTATCTAATATGCTAGGCCTTAAAGCAGATGAGCTTATAAAGGTTCTTTTACTTCGTCAGATTAATGTTCGAGGGAATATAACTGAAATACCATTAAAATTACATGAGGTAAGTTTTTCAAATGCATATTTTTATACTTCGATTCTGAAACAAGAACATAATACTGATTTTGTGCAATGTCCGTCATGCTGTCCGTATAAGCAAGCTTTGCTACGACGACCTGCAAGCTAGAATCTTGAATGAAGTAGTTTATTAGTAGTAACCACTTCCAATGGTCGATAAAATAATTGCATAGGAACACCAACTTTCCGCCATGGAAGTCGATATAACTCACACTGAAAGTCACACTTGAAAGAAAGATTGCCCGTTTCCTTCTCATTCCTGAAAACAGCAAAGATTGGTCAACTTTTAAGGAATTATTTCATCGTCTGCCGAGTGACCTGTCCGTCCTTCTGCATCCATGCTCCCAATAAATGTGTGTTGTTGGAAATTAGTTGCGACCATCAAGGCTTTAGATTTAAAATTTAAATTTAAAGCCGAATCTAACTGATAATACTGAAATATCAATCTTATCTCGCCTACATTCGTGACCACACACAATAATTAAATTAGTATTAAACTCCACAGCGGTAGATAATCTGCTGGCATCTAAATTTTAGGTGGGACTTTGAAATATTATGTTATTGTTTATGTATTTGTATGTTTTCAGTTTCATGACTGAATGTCAAATTAGTATTCCACATTTGTGTAGTTATATTGTATCAGAAAGCGTTTTCTGTACGCCTATCTTGATCCTAAAATGTAAAACTTATCTTTCGAGCAATTGGCGGAGTCGGCCGATCCAGTCGGCTACGAATTATGTACTGGCTTCACTAAATGGACGGGTATATAAGATTCTCGAAAATAGTTATTAAAACTGAGGACTGGTGGCCATAGCTATACGATTCGACTAGAGATGCTGATCAAAAATATATATACATTATTAAATTACAATACCATCCACAAGCGTGATTTAGAACGGTGTCCTGCTAGAAGAATACTGATAAGATATTTTTTACGACCTTTTTTTTAGAAATGGGATGTTTATATCTTAAAATTCCGGCAAAAGAATCTCTTAATTAAGCTCTTAGCAATCTTGTCTCCTAAATAAAGCAATCTTACTATATTTAATATTAATCTTATTAACTGGCATAAGCGCTTGTTTGATCTGTTTTTAGGCCAGAGAAAACCGACATGCGATGGCTAGAGCTTTATACTCCAAAACATTTACATGGCTTGTTGATAAAATAAATGTTTGCACAAATCCTGGTAAGGATGCCAATCAATTTTTGGGAGTTCTTGATATATTCGGATTTGAAAATTTTACAACAAACTCCTTCGAGCAACTTTGCATCAATTATGCAAATGAAAAGTTACACAAGTTTTTTAATCATTATGTCTTCTCATTGGAACAGTCAATCGTAAGTATCATACAATTTTGTTACCAACTCAGAAAATGTTATATACCATCTGATTTAGAAATACAGTTTACGACAATCTAGTAATTAAGGCAAATGGCTGAGTAGGACGACTGGGAGTCGTCATGGTGAATGGGGGCCTTCAAATAACAGAGCCGCGTCTAAACATATCCAAATAACAATTTAGAGCAAAGTCATGTTAAATCAATGTGTTAGTAATGAATAAGTGAACTCGATTCTAAACGTTTGCTCTGTAAACCAGACTGTCAACGCATAGACTCCTATGAAATCTCTGCTCCTTCCTTCTTTCAAACTCGGGTTTTTCATATGTTATGCGTTAGAATATGTTAAAACTTATCTTTTGTATGGTGATTTTTCGCGACCAATTACGTCTTAAAAGGAAATTATTGTACAATTTCAGCGTCATTGATGCCTATAAGACAAAGTTTTATTTTATATTAGTTATATTAATACTTACATATAATTATACATACATACAACATTTTAATTAAAGCCAAACATTTTCTTTATCTCTATATACAGTACAAACAAGAAGAGATTGATTACACTCACGTAGAGTTTACAGATAATTCATTATGTTTGGAACTAATAGAAAAGCCCCCAAGATGTATTTTTAAACTTCTGACTGAACAATGTCATATGCCCAAAGGCTCGGATTCAGCTTATTTGAATAACTTGCATGCAGAATTCGAATACAATCCGATGTATGTAAAAGGCTTGGATCGGCGGCACTGGGAAACAGAATTTGGTATAAAACACTACGCGGGAAATGTTATTTATTCGGTAGACGGATTTGTTGACAAAAATCGAGATATGCAACAAGATGTATTCTTTGATTTTATGAGTCGCAGTGAGCATGCATTCCTTCGAGATCTTTCTAAAAACCACGTAAGTAATGTTTTTTTTTAATATATTTTCGTGTTTTTGTATATATTTCGAATTTTTGTGTAAGCTTAAGCCAATGTCTAGAAGTGATATGAGCGGGCCTTATTCCAAAATTGAAAAAAATATTCCGCTATACAGAAAATTTGCAATTGTTTTTATACTCTGAACCGATTGGAAATGGGTAATAAGTGTATAATGGTTTTGTGCAAATATATGTGACAGGCAGAACGAAGCACCGATCCCATAAAGTATATATTCTTAATAAGGATCGACAGCCGAGTCGATATAGCTATGTTCGTCTGTATGAACACACGGATCTTAGAGACTATAAGAGCTGGAGACTTGGTATATACATAAGTATTCGTATAGGACGCGCAGATCTAGTTTATTTAATGTTGTCGAGAACTGCAACCTTTTGCAAAGACTTATTGTTTTCGATACAAATGAAAGTCACAATTTTAAAGGCAGCGGCTTTTAACCGAATCTTAGAGCTAAAGTAACCAAACTTAGAAGGTAAATTACTAAAAACCTCCTTCTAAGAAAGTCATCGATTATAAAAATAAATGATGTAAGACAGATTGCGAAATATTTCATGTTGTTTTTAGACTGCAAAACTGAAATCCATAATCTAAACTCACAGGCAACCTGTGTGGATATTGTAAACAGCTGTTAGATGATATCAATAAAACAAACATTATATATTTTGGTGGGGGTTATCGACAAAGCAAGCCAAAACTATGTGGGGCGATGAACGCTGCACGTGGAAACAGTAAATTGAATTGCATTAACCGTGAAGAAAAAGTGAACTTATATGAGAACCATAAAAAACATTGTGACTTTATTGCAAATAAAAAGTGCATGCGAATAAATGCGAGCAGCTGCGGGTAAGTCGCTTTAACACGTGGAACAATTTAATTCATTGTGATATTTATCATTCAGCAATTGAATGCAAGGCCTCGTGGACTTCCTCGTGCGAAAGTTACAGGTATATAGGAAATCGCCTGCTAGCAAGCCCGATTGTGGCGCCGGCTTCGTAAGAATGGATAGACAGACATTGTTTAATGGACTCGGCTTTTGAATATATATAAGAATGTGTATACTTTTTGAGCATTTTATAAAATGTTGCACAACTCAGGTTTAGAGTAAAAACGAAAGCCCTTAAGTAATTAAGACATCTTTCCTGCATATTTAAATTCACATTTTCATCATGTAATGATTAAAATACCTTTTGTAATCGGTCTCACCCTCAAACTATATCAAACGATGTTTTCTCAATAAGCGAATCATTTGTAAATAAATTCAAACATAGAAATGTTTTATTATTATTATTTATTGTTTATTTCTAAAATGCGAAAATAATACCTAGATAAGAGTCGGTTTCTCGACTGTGTGTCAAATTTCAATTTGCATCATCTAACGGGATATTTAATTTACTTAGGATTCATCGTGTTCCAATTTAATACAAAATATATCAACAACTCAGCGTGGGACCGGTAAATCAAAATCAACAGTCAGTGATAATTTTCGCCAACAATTGCAGTCTTTAATTGAAGTACTTCAGAACACAAAACTTTGGTAAGTTTATTTACATAAATATATTTTGCAAAAATTAATAAAAATTTAATGATGCAATGAAATGTGTCTGTATCAAAGTTGAACACAGTAATAATATATTATATGATCTATCTAATATTTACATATATATATTATTTGATCTAGCTAAAATTTGAACAGTAGATGTATAACTTATTGTCAAGTCAATGGATGTTGGAGTTTTCTAATGGTTAGCAGTATGTAGCGCGTTACAATATTTGAGATATCAATTTTTAATGATTGGCTTTTGCGAAGCAATTGATGTTATTGCTGTGGGTTTCTTGTATTAAATTTAAAACAAGGGGATGATATTCTACATATTAACGGCTGCAATTGCATACAATTAGTTATAAGCGCAGATGGCTATTGAAACAAACCTTATGTGCGCCCCTCACACTGAGATTACCAGTTGCCAGTGATATACTCACCAAATTTGATTGCTCTAACTCAAACATTGCGGAAGATATAACCATTTCCGACTTTTAAGGGCGTGGGACCTGGGGGTGCCGGAGGTGGGCGTGACATGTGCCGATCTTTGAAGGACATCGTCAACAACATACCAATCAATTTGGTGACTGCTGCTTATTCTTTCCTTTTAGATTTGCGTTTATCGATTTTATCGATTGCTGGATACCTTCGGTATCAGAGTATAATAATACAAAGTGCGTGAATTTAAAGTGCAGAGTCTTGAGTGATTTAAAAGTGCATGGTGCACCTGCGTCAGAAAAGACATGTCGAATAAAGACTTTAAAGAATGTATATTAGGACAAGGTCCTGAATTGTGGAATCACATCGCAAACCCTTGCTTCGCCATATTCTTGGTAAGCGCGTAGTCCTGCGAAAGCAGCGAATCAAGTGAAGCGTCTAGCGAATACCTCGAGCTAGAGACATCCTTTTAATATCAAAGAGGTCAATAGCGAATCCTGGCAATTATGAGAAGGTGTTAGCGCTAAATCCTTGTCACAGGCATATGCTCTAAATTCCTGTGACTGGCGTGGAGGTTGCGAGTGCGATTCAATCCTTGAGAGGGACATCGTGAGTGTTAAGGATTAAATATCTAAACAATCAGTAACTCTAAATAAGTGCGGTTACAAATAAACTTATTTTGAAGTATAAATCTCTTTCTTGTCAATATCGCTTTAGCACAAAAATAAAAATGTATTCCCACTAACCATAATCCTGATGCTTATTTGTTATATTTGTATTTTACTTTACTTGTTGCTTGTTTAATTTTATACTCTGATACCGGTTTATATAGGTTTCTGCAATTTCCATTCCACTGTCTGTTCAGCTGTATGAATGCAACATTTTCGACACCCTTAAGGTTTGAGACTTGAAACTTTGAACAAATACTTGTCTGTGCTGCGGCAGACAAAGCATAAAAATGTTCCCGCTACGACCAAAAAAAATCTTACAAATGGACATCAGTAATAGTTTAGAGAATTAAGTTCTGGATACTTGTTATAGCAATAAATATTTTAATAATTGTTTTATTTTTTATAATCTACAGTTCGTCATCCACAGTGACACTTGAGTCATATAATATTCTTGGGCCTATTAGATTTAAATTATTTTATTATTATTGTATGTATTGCAGTAGCAACATCGCCAACGTCAGTGCTCAGATGAAGTCTACTGGCAAAACATTTTAAATTACATTTGAGCACTAATAAGTTTGTAATACTTAAATAGACTACTTTTCCGTTCCAAGACGTCCCCCTTTCTGAAACATGGCTAAGGCCCGGCATACTAAATTCTGAAATCTTACAAAGACCGTACTTGGTGATTTTAATGTTAGAAGACTGTGTGTCTGACTAATCGCGGCTTTACAGCAGTAGTTAAATATATTTTCTCGGCTTGTTTAATTTTTGTGTCCCTACAAAATGGAGTCAAGAAATTCAAGAAATTCAGGGAAACTGCCTCTTTCTTTAAATACTCTTTTCATTTTATTGCCCAATCTAATCAGCGGGATCCTAATCGGTCTTATAACTTCGTTAATGCGAAGCGTTACAACTTACAATCGTATTTTTTTTTAAAGGACGTCAAATTCTAGCACAACCTACTTATATCTCCCAAAATTATCAATTGGTTTTGCCTTATCCTTACGATGAGACCTATAAAAGCATATTCCATTATTTAGCCTTTGATACATGAGAGTCAACTACTTGGTGATTTAAAGGTCATTAAACCCGTATTTTGGCGTACCGGGCTGCGTGATAAGGTACTGTGATAATGATCTCTTAATGCCTTTGTTAAGACTATTCCAACTGCCATGGAATAATATGTTAAATCTTTTTCTGATCAAAGGTTATAAACTAATCTTGACTATGTGCGAACTGCATATGCATATAAAACAACGCACTTTTGACCGACTTTTCTGAAGACATATATAAATAAGTGGTCCGATCCTGTCGTCTCCGATCTATATAATGTCTACAGGAAGACGACGGAGAAACAGAAAAACAGGGAATTGTGCGCATGCTGATCAAGAATGTATGAATTAATCGAGTCCTTATTGTTTTTAGTAAAAAAAAGAAGATTGTTCTGTTCGGGTGCTTTATTTATACTGAATTCATAAACTCTAACTTATCATAACTAAACATCGGACTGCTGATTCTGCTGACGTCTTTGGCGTTGTCGCTTTGATCGCTGCGTCTTTGTCGCTGGCGCTTTGATTGCTGCAACTTTGTCGCTGGTGGTGTCAGTTATCCGTTCTGGGTCCCACGGCCCAGTGGAATCTGCTGACGGGGCGCATGTCGTATTTCTCCATGCGCCTTAGCTGTGATCGTCGGCTCAGCATATTTCTGTTTGAGTCCCGCGCTGCAGAAAATATGCTGACTAGGCGCGCGTGTTTTATGATATTTATTCGAGTGCATTGGTTTTAGTTATTTGTAACAATAAATTTTAACTTATGTATTCATTACGGGATCACCTTCAATGCGTTACAAATTTTAAAATTAGACTACCCTCTACGGGGGGTATATTTATATATATACATATATATAAATATATTTTTAAAGGTATACAGTACGTGTCATAATTAAAAATGTTGTTTACAAATATTTTGCAGGTATCTCCGATGTATAAAGCCAAATTCTCTTAAACAAGCTGATAGTTACAATGAATCTTTGGTAAAGGATCAACTTCGATATCTCGGCATTTTAGATATAATTCGAATTAGAAGAGAAGGCTTCCCAATACATCTAAGTTTCGAAGAATTTGTGTCAAAATATGTATGTTTGACCAAAAGCAGGTCATATTGCAGTACCGGCGATGATGTTGTACTTTTATTAAAGGAACTTCAAATACAAAATAACCAATGGCAACTTGGTAAAACAAAAATGTTCTTACGGGGCACAGCACATGAACTGTTAGAGGATTTAAGACAACATATTAGATGTGCGAAATCGATTATAATACAGAAAAACTGGAGATGTTATAAAAACAATAAATATTATTTGCGTGTTAAGAAAGCAACCCTAACTATACAGCATGCATATAGAGGATGGAAGTTAAGAATTCAATTTATGAGAATACGTCGAAGCGCCATAATAATACAAAGTCGCTTACGTGGAGTATTTGCAAGAGAGGTAAGTAAATAGTTCAACTTTTTGTTATGTTAACGTATTTAAATGCTCAATTGAAAATCTGTTTCTCAAATATTGTGATTTATACAATTAAATTAACTTAATCTGCGTACGGTATCAAAAATGTACATTCCGAATTGTTAATCTCTAGTTTTTATAGTTTCTGAGACCCTCATTTTCCCTATTATCCTACGCTCGATGCGATTAGAGAACTGCCAATTTCCGTGGGAACTGATTCCACATTTAAGTCACGTTATTTCGTAAATCTGATTTTTTTTAAACGTAATCAATCAATTTTTGACACTGATTGGTCAGAATTATAGTTTGTTGCCATATCAATATTCTATACTGCCATACATTTACATTTGGATGCTTGTGTTCCCCATTTGAAACCTGTGAAGGCTGACAGTCCTCTGTGGTTCTCACAGGAATTAGCCAAGTTGAAAAATGTGAAGTTCAAGTATTACAAGAAGTTTAAAAGTTCAAGAAATCCTTTGGATTGCTCTCGTCTTTTGTTTGCGAGATCAACTTTTATTGCTCATAACTCGCGTTGTTATTTTGATTACCTTCACCGCTGTAGGCCGTAACTTGCACAGAACCCTAGCCAGTTCTATAACTTTACATCAAAATCAGCACTGAATCTACTGAAAGTCAGACGAAGATCGTGGAATCTTAGTCTAGTTTGCCCCATAAAAACCTGGTTATCCGACACCGTCTTGCGGCATCGTTCTTAACACCACTTTAAACCCGACTTATTGCCGATCTCATCCTTTACCCTTTTCGTGAAACCAGCACATTTTATTTGTACAACGTTATCACACAACCAACAACAAATTAAATCGGCCTTTGGGTCAGCCCTGCACTTAGAGCTTTTTAAAAAGAATATGCTCGAAAAGTAGAGAACTATGCAAAGATTCGGCACTGCACAGAGAAAATAACGAGAACTAAAAACGCACAGCAAGCTGAAATAAGAAACAACAGCACCAAGTTTTAACGCTGCACGGATAATCTACTTAAATAGACAAAAATTAGAACAGCTAAAACAATATTATATTGTTTCGACCGAAGCAGTGAGAGCTAGAGCACAAAGCACGCACCAAAAACAAAACCAAAACACAGCTTTTAGCCCCGCACTGTCTGTGTGTATGTATATAGATTTTTATGTGTTGTTAACCAGAAAAATGGCTGACAAAAAAAGCAAATAAGCAAAGCTTTACAGAAAAATAAAGAAGAACACAAACACAGACTCAGAAAATAATTATTATATTATTTTAATCAATTAAAATGCAATGAGATAATTAAAATCAAAAACTGAACAGAGCACAGCAAAAAGACAACCGATCACAACTAAGGCTAAGACAGACATGATGAATGAAAAACTTGTACGGCCAAGCCCACATCTGCTCACATATTAGCCAAAAGCGATATTTCTGAAAGTCTAAGTCGACAAAACCGCAAACTTGGAAGGTAACTTGCTGGTAATCTTTTTCAAAGCACGGCAAATAAATTTTCAGCCGACGCCCACACTCGCCGGCCACAGGAACTTCGGCCATTGACATTTGAAATACTCACATCTTCCACAATTTGTAGTCTCACAATTTTGAAGGTACGCTCCCCTTAAGATCGATACAAAAATTGGATAGTCACGCCAACTCCTCCTCCCAAGGCTGATATACCCTAAGGAGTAAATCGATAAAAAATCATATATCTCACAAATTTGGAAGCTAGAGTCACCGAATTTGAAAGGCATATTGCTAGTAACCACCAAAGGCATATTTTGACCATGCCCACGCCCGTCACCACAAATGGTAGAAGCCTATATCTTCTGCAATTTAAGATTAAGTTATCAAACTTTAAAGGTAGATTGCTAAGATCGTCCTCCAAAAATTGTTAAGGCCACGCCCACTTCTGCCCAACATTTGTTTTCAGACACACCCTACCCTATTTTAAAGCACAACTTTGAGGGGAGATTACTTGGAACCTCTTTCTGTTCTGTGGTACCTGTTATCAGATGGTATCAGAGTATTTGGCGGTCAGTTATACCCAACTGCAACGTTCTCACTTGTTTTATTATGGGTGGATATGCTTAACTATCTATTAAAATTATTGTAAATGGATTTTTCGCCTGCTGCGTATAAGATTTCGTGCTATAATTAATATGAAATAAATTCAATGTATTTATTAGGTCGCAGCTGCGTTGCGGGAAATGCGTCGTGTTGATGAAGAAATGAAAAAGCGCGAAAGAATTATAAATGAAACTGCCACAATACAATGTAATGAACTAGAGGATTGTGAGAGGTAAGCGTACATTTAGAGTTACATATTCGCTTTATTCATAATTGAAAAAAAAAAAAAATAATTTTAAGTTGCTCAACACTTATGCAGCTGCTCAACAGAATGTTTACAGTAGTTTTGCTTATGAGATCTTTTGCTTACTCATTCTTGTTATAGCTATAAAGGTGTCAGCAATTATGCTGGAGAGTATAAACCGTACTATATAAGTATGGTATATACCGTACTATATAAAATGTAGTTAATGTGAGGCCCAATTGAACAAAGATAAATATGTATTGGCCTGTTCGGCTCGGGGGATCGTTGGTCCACTCGTCCCTAGAATGCTAGAATGGATGAAAAGAGACTGATCAAACTTCTTTACAGTCAGTTCCTTCTTGAAATTGTGGACAATATCTTGGCGTGGTCAAAACTTAATCGTTTCCCCACTTCAGTGTCCCGCATAACTGTCCATGGCATAACCTGAAGTTGTCAGTAAACTGTCCATGCATAGTTCAGTCAGACGTTGGATTTTTTTGAGCTTAAAGAGACATGATCGTTTGTCAAAGATCGGACAAATTATGGCCGTATATAACACAACGATTTTTGTGGTCGAGAGTTATTATCATATATGATGTTTATAGCTTTTTGGGATAATCAATTTGCACTTGCGATGTTACGATTTTCCAGACCCACTGGGAACGTTGCATCTCAATCTGAACACTTATTTAAAGCTCTCAGTTTTCGGTGTTTACTTTTGAAAATCAGAAATATCCTACAATTTAAAGCTACAGTCACCTAGAATGTCATAATGAAAACTTATACCTCTACAGAGAATAGAAATTAGGTACCATGACACAGTGACCAAACAAATCACTAACACGGCTTTTAAATTTTGGTGAATCACTTATTATAACGTTCGCTTAATCTGTGAAACCATTCCCAACTTATAATTTTTTAAACTTATCATTGCAGAATCGTGCAAGAGGAAATTAAGGCGATAGCAAATATGACACAGCAACTCAAAAACTCTACCGGAAAAACAATTGTGGAAAATTGTCCCAATGAATCCATTCTAACAGAAGAACGAAATTTACAAAACTTAGACACGTTTGATTTAGATAATTTATTTGCATTTTTGACCGACGCTACAAGTACTCCACCCAATCCACTCATTGAAGAAATAAATGATAAAATCTGTGATTTGGATTCGGAAATAGATGAAGAAGTAAGTAATCAAATATATAAAAAAAAAAATTTATATTTATAAACAGAAGACTTAAAAATGTGTAAAAAGGGAACAATGAAGTTCTGTAAAGGCATGCAGCAGGTAAAAGGAAGCATCGCTGACCATATAAAGTATATTCCTCATCATCATCAACAGCCGGTTCCATATAGCTATTTGCGTCTTATGAGCAAAAGGATCTGAGAGACTGCACGAGCTGGAGACTCTAAGTTTGTAATATAAGCTTTCGTGCACCACGCCCAATTCGATTGAAATATATTTACGATTGCATTCACTATATTCTCTGATATGTTTAAATAAATATGCGCGTGCATATATGAGCGTAATTATCTGCACGCGATCGTTGCAAGTCTGTGATTTAAGTGCGCTACGCTAAAGCTAGTATAAAATGTTTAACAGTTGTACTCAAGGTACCTTTTCTCTTTTTACGTGTTTTAAACGTGTTTTATATTAAAAAGATACAATCTTAGCAAAGATCTCTATAAAAATTTCATTAAAAGGGTTTAATAAATATATGCAAAGGAATTTAACCGGCAGAAGACAGCATCTCTACTCCATAAAGAATACTCTGCGAAATTCAATTCGTCCATTAATAAACGACGGAAGATGAAAGAGAAGAAGAATGAATACTATGGTGAAAATGGGCTAAGAGAACGAATTTCTTCTGAACAGGCTTAATTCAATCCTGGTAGTTTTAATTCTGAAGAGATCAAATTAAGGAACGTTATTCAAGAGAAGCAGACATTGAAGAGGGTAGTTAAATTAACTCGACTAATGATTTATACTGTCCAGAATATCGTTGCAATTATTGCTAATTGTGAAAATATGAAGGTTATAGTTTAGTTTGGTATTAAAGAGAACTTCAAGATCTTTAGCTGCAGTGGAAAATTGTCAATCGTATAAGTTATAAAATGCGGACCAAAGCATGCCATAAACATACATTTTGAACAATTAAGATCCCTGGTTGGGACAGCACCAGAGCTGCATAGAGTTCAGAACGATATGTAGGCAAGTATGGTAATGAGGGTCGATGTACGACAGATTAAATTTAACATACTCGGCATTCATAAGAATTCAAGAATGTGACAAGATTGTCGAGGCGTCATTAATGAAAAGAGAAAGATCAACATTAAGGTTCACCCGAAGTAAAATTGACACAAGCCAAGCCCTTATAGTCCCGCGTTATAAATGAGAGCCATTAAAATTGTGGGAGATACGTGACTTTAGCAATTTACAAGTATCGATTTTATTTTTGTCTTTTTCTGATGCGGACACATACCAGTATATGTTTTAAGTCTCTTTCTCTAATAGTGTCGAAAAAAGTTGCGTTCATACAGACGGACGGATGGACACTATCAGTATCAGAGTATAAAAAATGCAGGAGGAAAGAGAGTTAACTGAAAAAGTATATAAGTATACATATGTACAGATGCAATAGTTGATCTTTTTTTTACTTATTTGATTGGTGATGACTTGAGAATGAACAATAATCTGAACATCATCCGCAAACTCAATCTAGTCAACATCTCTTTTTTGATAAACACTGAATTACATCAAATCAAATTGACAGCTACATCCAGTCGCTGAGCCGGTATTTTTCTGATCAGTCCATTTAATTATATAACTCTAACGTAAACAAATTTATATTCTTTTAGATTGCGTCACTTTGCATCGACGATCAGAAGAAAACCCAATGTACAGGAACTTCTTCCCTGCCTGAGCCTTCAATGCCGCCACCACCACCTCCAGTGGAAAGTAACGTTGTAGACTCCTGGCAGAAATTAAGACCTGAACCGATATATGAAGCACTGACACATTCGGAAGAAATCAAAATTATCACAGATTTGACAATCAATTTGGAAAAACCATTATTAAATACAACACAACTATCCACAACTCGAGAAGAAAATGGGTCAGCCATTGTATCGCCTTTACCTAATCAACGAGAACAACGGCGGAGATTTAGAGTTGAAAAAAAATTACAAGAAATGCAACAGCATGAAATTCAGAATGAAGTTTTTAACAATGATGCCTTTTATAATATTCTGGATTTCGCAGAGAATTTCTTTAATGTACATGAGCGTTTGATAGATGGAACCTTAATCTCAACATTAACTAGAAAAGGCAAGAAAGTTGCGGATGTAACGCCAAAACATGAAATGATTAGTTTCACTAAAATTGAAAAAATTCCAACATCGCACATTCATATGTATGATCCAGAAAATGTCGTACTGTCCTGTAATACATTTCGTGTAAGTAAAAAAAAGTCTATTTAAATTGATTATTGAACTTTATATTAAAATATATCAAATTTATTGCTATTGAAGAAGTATTTGCCTTTTAGCAAAGTAATATCAGCTGATCTTCGGAAGCAAGTAGTTCTTAAGGAAGGGATTTTTGCTTTCTTATGTTGGGTAAGATTAGGTTAGTCAGACTGTTCGATATGTGGATCGGGTGTCTCATGTATCGTCGTTAGTCACCCAGCTTATTTCTCTGAACTGACAGCCTTAGTCGGCTGTAGTAAATCAAATATATTTGTATATTTGGGAAATAATTTTTTCTATACAAAGATCAAGAGTAATTTATTTTATTTATAACATCCAGGATTTTCCCAACATCGATAAATATCGATTACCGGTAGAGATTAAAGCCAACATTTTAAAAACGTATCTTTCTAATTGGGGATTAATATAACTTGATATGTGTAATTATTTCGTGAAGATCGGTTAAGAAACGCGGAAGGAAATCGTGCAAAAATTGTGGTACACGTTCAAATTTCAACAGAATATGTTTGTCAAGGTCGCCACGAAACCCAAGTTAAAAAAACGTTTATTTCTAGCGGGATCGGCTGAAAGGGGAATTTGCAAAATCATAAACAGCTGTTGTCCAACTGTTGGCAGCTGTTGGCGGTCCAAAGAATGGATAATTTTTGTTTTGAAAATTCCACTTAACAATAGAAAAAACGGTTGGTAGAAAAGAAGATTATTAGCAAGTAAAAATGCAAATTTATATAATAATAAAAAAAGAATACGAAATAAATATTTTGATTTGTTGAGAGAATAGCAAAGAAGCGAAAATAAAAAACAACAATTGTAGGGAATAGAATAAAAAATATACGAAATCTTCTTCCGGTGCTGCCCAGTATATCGCCGGCGATCTCCCCCTGAGTAAATAGCTAGTCTGCATAGCGATATACTGGTGCTTCCTATAGATAAAATTAAGTTTCCAGAGTACGTGACATGAGGCATTGAGGGATTTACAAATGGTTCAAACGTGAATTGGTTTGATGGGAAACGGAGACTGGAGTTAAAGTCAAAGCCACGCAAGGCAAAGATAAGGAATTGCCTGTGAAAAGACTTATTTCGATATTGGTACTTTTTATTCAGAATCTATCAAAACCCATAAACTGTATTAAAGAATATGTTGAGCTTGGGAGGAAGGATTTTTGAAATAGCTTCGGAATAACAGATAAAGCAGAATTGGGACGTGTTGTCTGTAAAAATGCATCTTTTTTTGCTATCGGTAATCGATTTTCTTCTCGGTAATCATATGGTGCCTTGAATATATTGGAATGTTGCAGTCGAGTTAGCTCGAACACAATTCTAAAATGTATTCTAGCATTATTGCCAGTTATCGATAAATGAAATTAACTTGATCTGTATACGAGAGCTAATATTCCAAATTCTCAAGCCCTTCAAGTCTCAAACATCCACGTGTTCATATAGACGGATGGTTGGACAGACGGAAGTGGCTTTATCAACTCGGGGATGATCCTGATCAAGAATACATACATTTTTTTGCGGTCGGAGTTGCGTCTTTCCACCTCTTACATACTTTTGCCAAAAACTACATTTTTACCCATTTTTAATGTGTTCAAGGTATAAAATACAAATTTCTTAACATTTTTCCTTTTTTTTTATTTTTTTAGGAATTGTGTAAATATATGCGTGGTGAACAAAATGGGGAACGCGAACTTCAAAGCATTCAATATATAATTGGCTTGGGAATTGAAAGAGAAGAGCTTCGCGATGAAATATTTGTTCAATGCTTGCGGCAAATGACTAATAACCCTAATTCTGAGTGGACAGACCGATTGTGGCTTCTAATGTGCCTCATTATTGTTGCATTTCAGCCAAGCAAATTATTATTCAGGTAAATACCAAATACACAACTAAATAAAAAATTACAAATTATTAATTAATTATTAATACGTATAATCGTTCCAATTATCGAGTATATTAAAATTCGTGCAGAGATTTGCGATAGCTTGTTAGCAGCAATAAATTTGATATAATATATAATGGCTTTCCTGCGACTATAGAGTTCACGAAGAGTGCTTAGTTATGGCATCCATCAAAAGGGAAATTTCTTTCTGCGGCGCGCCGGAAGAATTGATTATTGCAATTTTCTAGTTAGTCTTTTGGGCCTAAGAATTTGGCTGGCATACGGGAGCTTAGAGAAATCTCAAATTTAATGTATCTATAATCAGCTGTAATCGACGCTTTTACGAATTTTTGCCGATCCAACAAAACAATGTCGACAGCAACAAACGAAGCTATTAATTCAGTGTACTCCAGAAGCATTGATACCATACCTTACGAGCAATTGTGATTATATTGGTTGGAGTCAAGATGCGTTAGGATTTGATTAAGCGAGAAACCATTATTGTATTCAACGACGCCCTCAGATATTAAAGCTAAAAGCCGAAAATAAGAAGACGTACAACTTATAAGGCAGCTGGTAAATACAACTTTGGAGATTTGGTTGCAAAGAGAAATCAATTTGGTAGCGTATTCAAACTCAGACGATCTAAAATAGCTTGCGATTACGACGAGGAGGGCAGTTTTAGTTCGGCCTTTGACGGAATAGGCTGTGAGGGCTGTTTCTCAAAAGAAGAGGACGTAAACTATCACAAAGACGATAAGAACGCTCATGTGAAATACAATAGAACATCGACAAGTTACTAATTACATTATATTATCATAATATATATGATACTGTTATAATAAAATCCACATATATTATTTTTATACTTATATTTCACACACAGTAATTTAAATATGTCACTTGGTCCATAACAAATCTTAAATACGAAATGATAATACAGATAATCAGAATGATAAATTTAGATAATCAATGCCATCAAGGTATATACATACTATATATGTATAATAAATCAAGTGAGAAAGCTGCAGACCGACGTAACCGACTGCAAAATACTCTGTTACCAATTAGTAACACCATCTGATAACAGCTGGCACAGAACAGAGTTGGTATGGCCGAGATATAACGATCTTTAAAGGAGGTTCCTAGTCATCTACCTTACCATGCTACCGGTAACATACTTTCAAAATTCTAGCTTACAAATTGTGGAAGATATTCGCATTTCGGACTTTAAGGGGCAAAGAAATCTCGCTTTTGGCGAATATATGTGCTGGAGAGGGCGTGGCTATCGAATTCTGTTATCGATATTTAAAGGCGGTTACCTCTGTTGGTCGGTGCATCCCCTCAGCATATGAGAATTTCCGTGCCAGGGCAATGATGGTTGGCAGTTGGCATTCCCGTCCGCTCCCGCCGGAAGATTAGCTGCACAGATGCTCGGCGTCACTTCCAAGGATTCGGGTGTGGTAGGGTTCTTGCAAGCTACACTAGTGCCACTGGCCAAGCAAATAGGTTCTCTAACCACTTTTGCCTGAGTTGTGCTTTGGCCAGGTTTTTAAGCCACTGCCTCCGCTATGGACTTCGGAATGATCCTTTCCGGTTTTAGGCGAGTGCCGGACTATTTCTGTTTTTATTGTTTTGTTAGATTTGGATCCGCACTGTTCCCACGGGTTGCGGAGAAAAGAGGTCCACCTGCACCGAGATCCGCGATGTTCAGATAAGGCTTGATAACATGGGAAGTCGGCAGGAGCATTTCGGAGCTCCGCGAGCGACTGCTCTATTTACGAGCTCCCAGCCAGGCTGATTGTCAGTACGGGTCGCATTACACCTAACCTGGAACCGATAACTTAATCCTTTACCAGAATCATGACTGTGGAACAGACCATGTCCGAGTTTCAAGTTACAAGTCATTGCTAGCATCGGTACCTTGTGGACCACTGTGTTTGCTATTACCAGTCCGCGTTGAGGGTTCAGTTGAGGAATTTTACCGACCTTCAAATTTGGTAATTTTGGACGACTTTTGATTAGCGATTATATAGATTTTTACACCCCAAAATTGTAACACTTTGACTCAGTCAAAGTATTTATTTATTCCAAGTTTCAAATCTATAGTCTATGTACAAAATTTGCTTTCATTTAGTTGAAAAGATGCCCGGAGGGAAACTGCAGCCATAAAATATATTAATCTTCGCTTAGTTTCTGAGTTTAGTTAGAAAAATTTGGTGAACAATAAAAATCTTATCCTTCAACTTATATTGCCAATGGCAAATATATGATATAGTGGAGTGATCCGGCTTATTTATAATACGTATAACATTTCGTTTCATCAAGATAACTTTCAAAATGAGAGACTAACATGCAAAAGCTTGGTGCTGTTGACAAATATATAAATATAACTATATATACATATATATATATATATAAATAATATAATATATAATATAATATATATATATATCTACATATATATATCTGTAAATTTCCCAAAATAATAATGTAAAAATAAATGTTTTTAAAGTAGTAAATATTAATTAATAAGCTTATGTTTCTGAAAAAAATTTCAGATATTACGTTTCATTCTTAAAACAACAACTGAAATCATTGGACGGAAAACTAAGACAATACGCTCAGTGGTGTTTTGATAATTGTAAATGTACCAAAGTTTCGACCAGATTACAACCCCCTTCAAGTGTGGAAGTTGCAGTAAGTATTGCGAATATTTGGTTTTATTACTATTATACAACTCGTAAATGTTAAAACAATCGGTATATTAAAAACATCACTTATAACAATATCAAAATAGAAACATGCAAAAAGACTGGTTGAATTGGCCTTTGGAGAAATTGAGAAATATTTTGTGATCGGACGAATCCAAAAATGTTTTATGTGATTACCGGAGATTGAGACAGTGTATAAGAAAAAGTGATCAACATCAAACTTTCATAAATTTATGATGAAATTTAGATATTGGCAATTTGACGTACATAAAATAGACATTTTGTATTTTTGTTTAAATTTGATTTTAATATTATACAGCCAGTCCCCAAGGTTTTATTCTTGAGAAAGAAAATAATACACTTAATTGTGTAATAAGTTATAAATATTTCTAAACACGTATATAATTTAAAATATATTTTTGTCTGTTTCTTTTAGGCTATGCGACGCCTTGGCACTATTGTCTGCAGGTTTTTTTTTTTAGACTCACGTACAAAGGCTATTGATGTTCATCCCACAGATACAGCTATCGATGCAGTACAAAAACTTGCCGATAAGCTAAACTTGGCTTCAATTGAAGGCTGGGCTATTTTTCAATCACGCCCCGACAATGAGGAGCATATAAAAAGCTTCGAGTATCTATACGATGTTATTTCTGAATGGGAGAATAAGCAAACGATACCTAATAGCTATAAGCGACTTCCCAATGGATCTACATATGGAGAAAATAGATTTGTGTTCAAAAAAAGACTGTTTAAACCTACTCGAGAACTGTCACAGGATCCAGTGGAAATCGGAATGTTGTACGCACAAGCAGTTTACAGCATTGTGAAGGTAAGATAATGCATAAGCAATTTTTATTATTAAGCATCAACGATCGAATCGATATACTTCTGTTTCAAGCTTTTAATAACAGTTTATTAACAATAATTATTTTGTGTATTTGTTTTAGTGTGATGAATTTCCCGTAAGTGAAAAGGTTGCTCTACAACTAGCTGGATTGCAAGCTCAAGTTGCATTAGGCGACCCTTCTAATCAGCCTAAGCCCGAATATTATAGCGATATCAGTAGCTTTTTACCAAGCCGTATATCTAGAACAAGAGAACAACAGTTTTGGATTCCGATTCTTGCGCAAGCACATCGGCAATATGGATCATCAAGAAACGAATTAACTGCTAAAGTTTTGTACTTAAGTTGCGTAATGCAGTACCCACTTTATGGAACGACAATGTACAATGTTATTTATAAAGGCTTTTGGAATTTTGTCAACAACATTATTTTAGGAATTAATTGCGATGGAATTTTATTCATTCAACCTGAAGACAAACTTATTATATATCAGTTCAAGTTCACAGAAGTTGAATCCATTATGATAGATCCAAGTGATAGTTTTATCACTCTGTCACTTCATCGAAGTTGTCATCAAACGGCAAGAGTCTTAAAAGATGAAAGCAAATTGATGGATTTGCAAAAATGTTTTGTATTTGAAACACTGCAAAAGAACGAAATCGGATCCCTAATAATCTCGTACTACCCGCCGCTTTCAAATTGGATACTGAATAACTTTGATTGTTCAAAAAGAGGAAAAGGAATTACTAATGAAGATAGAACGAGACTATATCAAAATATTATTATATGTCGAAGATTATTAATAGACTTGAATGTGGTTCGAAAACCTCACGAATCTGGTGGATTTTTAAGGAACACTTTAAGGCGCCTGTCAAAACATCGCATTGAAAAATTGAGAACAGAGCAGAGAACTAGCCCTCAAGACCATGGAGAGACATATAAAGGATTTTCTCACTCTTTTTGGGCGTTCAGCAAACAACAAATTGCTTTTTGCTTAAGTTCGCTTACGGATCAAGATGAAGCAGTAATGATTCAAATTTTTGATTCAATACTGAAATTTTCTGGTCTTGGAACATCTGGTGAGTTGATTGTGCTTTATATAAAATAAATAGAACTTGCTACATCAATTGAAAAAACTGAGATAATGATGTCTAAATTTCATCTTTCTACGAGGAGGAGGTAATCTAGTAATCTAGCTTCCAAGCTAAGTTCTAAATTTGCGGGAGATATATATAATAGTTTTAAGATCAAAATATTATTCAACGTATAAATTAAAATTCGTAATTCATTCATCCCGAGTTCTTTTCACGCACCGAGCAAGAATCGCTTTTCAAATTTGGTGAAAAACATTTCAATATTTGTAATCGAGTGTATTTGTGGAAAATACATATTGCCAAAAGCCAAATTTACATTGTTTGTAATGTTTTCAGAATTATTATGTGGAATCTGCTCGTTTGGAAGCGGGTTTGCTAAACCAACACTGTTATTGGACATTTTGTCTTTTGTAAACTTATGTGTATATTTAACAGAGTGTGAGTATTCTCAAATGCTTGAAGGTCACCAGTTATAGAAAAGTGGGGTGACTGGGTTTGGGTGTGCCGGAGCGCTACTTTGGGTATTCCTAAATTGAAAGGGGTCAATAGTTATAGCAAACTGTGAAGTGGGTGTGTATGCGCGATGACAGGGGTTACCAATTATAAGAGATTGTAATATTTTAATGACCAATTTTAGGTATTAGTGTAGTCTTAGTTGTCTGCCAATCTCCTTTTTTGTTGTTTATAAAATTCAACGCACAAGTAATTCAGTTCAAGCTCAGTTCAAGTTCAGAGAATTAAGCAGTGGCTTAAGTCTTGTTTCTCCCAGATTTCTTAGTTGTAATAGGAAATGAATTAAAAAGTTATCGTTTATTTTAAAACAGTGATTATATATATTTTCAGGCGACACAGTGAAACGAGCAGAAGATGAACATACGCGGATTGTTCAGTCTATATTGGACAAATGTATGCGAAAAGACTCTCTTCTAGACGAGCTTTATCTTCAACTTATAAAACAAACAACGGACCACCCTGATGCTAACTCGAGGGTAAACTTGCGGAATTGGTCTTTATTATCGGTTGCATGTAGTGTTATATTGCCGTCCACAAAATCAATACGCAAGTATTTGATGGCACATTTGAAAAGGTGTTCCAGTGATTTTATATATGAAGAAGGCAAATATGCTCGATTTGCCGAAAAAGTAAGTAATTTTCACAGCATTTTTTGGAAATAAGTCGTTGTTTTATAAAGTCGTACTTTGCTTTGTAAATCGAATATCACTAAGCAGACAGTACATTGTGGGACGGTAGATGGGTCGCATATTGCCTGGGTCCTAAGGTTAACCAGCCCTTGCTTGTTTGGTTGACCTTTGGGTCACTTCGTTAGTATTTAAACATCCGAATAGTATATCCTCTTACTTGTCAAAATATTATATATAATTATAATAAACTATAATAGTCAGTTAACATTAATCTCACAAAAGGGGAGCATATTCCATGATAGATATTTTAGCGTTTATATTTTTACACAAGGACATTCTCAATAATAAGAATATCAAGTATGCAATTAATTAAACTTTCCTATACAGGAGAGGAGTGAGATAATTTTCTCTATCTTATGCTTAGCTCAGATTGTGTCTATTGAGCTTATTATTAAGCTTATTCAAAATCTCTATAACTCAGTTTTCACTTCTGATTTTTAAGTTGAACACTTTAGATTAATAAAGTGAACATTATATCAACTCATAGTTTCATTAATTTGGAAAGGTCAGATAGTAACACTTAATTGGATCTTATTTTATATTATATATAGTTTTGAAAATGTTAGAAAAGTGACATAAAGCGCCTTTAATGAGATGCAGTATGCATATTTTTGTCACTTGGGTCTTCAAATGAGTCAGTATTCTTTACCTTCACCCCTACCATAATTTCCCTGTAATATAATATTAATAAGCGTATTGAAGTCAATATTTAATTATATAATTGGTGTGTTTTTAACTAGTGTTTTTTTAGAACTCAAGGCACTAGACGTCGGCAATGGACCCCGAGCTGTGAAGAAAT
The DNA here is from genome assembly GCA_037043555.1 of Drosophila neoperkinsi. Lineage (NCBI taxonomy): Eukaryota > Metazoa > Arthropoda > Insecta > Diptera > Drosophilidae > Drosophila > Drosophila neoperkinsi. The sequence continues at coordinate 38,307 of JBAMBG010001677.1, forward strand.
AATATGTACAACCAACCGAAGACCATGTTATTCCAAGATCTATTTTATGGATGGACAATACTATTCCTTTGAGTTTCAGCCCAGTTCGACTGCTAATGATGTTATAAAAATTATTAAGAAAACAATTGGGCTTCAGGAAAATTCTCGAGGATATGCATTGTATGAAGTGTTGGGAAATACTGAAAGAAATCTATCAGCGGAAGAAAAGATTTGTGACGTGATGGCTAAATGGGAGAGGTTTCGCAGTGTCTCCAAAAAAGAATATCAAAATCAGGTAAGTATTTTTGATTTACTTACTCATTATTTCTCTTATCTAATTGATTTCACAGTCATAAATTTGTAAGCCAGATTAGAAACCAAAGAAATGATTACTACAATCAATCAATCTACACTCAGACATAAATCGCCGCGAATTTTAGAAATTCGCCACACACCTGGCGCCAATCGTTCTTCACCTCATTATTCAGAAAGTATGTTTCTAAAATTAGAAGCTTTTCACGGTGAATTTTTAAGAGAGAGTTGTCTGAAACGGATGCTTAGCTGCAGCAGCCGGAAGAACCAACAATATTCTATTTATATTAAGACACGCTGGGCTCCAAATTAAAGCATGTCAATGAAAAGTTCTTTGCTGCTCCTGACAACAACGGTAGATCATTATGTTGTGCACTTCTACAAAAAGTGCGAATACTCTTTTGAACTCTTTTTGTATTCGCAGCTAAATTTTTAAAGTAACGATTGTTTGTTACTGGTGCAAATTTTCAGCACAGGCTAACTGCGTCTCTCTGACGACAAACCAGCATACTGACCTTACTGCCACTCACTTTCGACATAAGATAAACTGTTTAGAATATATTCCACTATGATTCTAGACCTTGGAGAAAAATTAAAAAAAAGTATAGACTTACTTCCTGTGGTAGTTTAATATTAATATTTTAAACATTTTTATTTACAGACATTACAACAGCATCATGTTTTTTTATTCAAAAAACATTTGTTTTGCGATGCGTATATTAACCTCAACGATGCCATTGAAAAGGAGTTGCTTTACCATCAAGTACTTCATAACCTAAGAAGCGAGCGCTATCCCATTACAGAAATGGAAGCAATTATGCTTACTGCTCTCCAAGGGCAATTGGAGCTGGGTGATTGTTCTGAAAATGTTAATAATTACGAAGCTGTTGCCAGCCATTGTTTGCCTCCGAGGTTTATCCCCAATATTCCCCATGGAGCAGTTGCCATGCATCATCAGAGCTTGAAAGGAATGTTACCTGCAGAAGCCAAAAAATCATTTTTAAACTTAATACAAAGCTGGCCTCTTCACCGTGCAACAATATTTGATGTTATGGTTTGTATATATATTGATATTATTTTTCTATTTAAACAATAATTTTTTTTTTTATATACATTTGCCGAGTTGCACTAAACAAAGTAAAATGTATATAAATTTGCTCATACTGTGATACCAAAAATGTAAGAGTATATATTTTTAAGCGATTTCCGTCATGTCCTTAAAACTTGCCTGTAACCACGTCCGAAAAAGTGTTAGAATTTTGCTGCTACGTACACTGGGGGTATAGAAAGTCGATATAATCGATACTCGGTAACCGATCAAATCCACATACGACTACGACCTACTGGACCTAAAAATCGAAATTGGCCATATTTTTCACAGCTTTTTAGCTTGAGTCACTAACCTTGGGAGGTCGATTATTAGGAACCTCCTCCAAAGATTGGCAATAACATTACTTGACTATACCCACCCCGCCTTCAAAAATCATCAGCACATTCAACGCGTTCCAGTGCCATAGAAAAATCAGTTATTGTAAAAAGGTCATCAGCCTATAAACAGACATAAATTTGCATATATCACAATTAATATATAATAAATTTACTCGACAGCAGGTTTGAAAATTTGCGAAATCAGTTTGTAGCCTCTGATCAGGAAAAGAGTTAGTAGTCGATAAGCAAAGTTTTACATCATTGACATACATCAGCCCGGAGAGTGACTTGTAACAGGCGGAAGGTCATTTATGAATAACCTGAATAGCAAGGTAGAGAGAGAGGGAAGGAGACAGCTCCTCTAAAATAAACATTCTGAGTTCTAAGAGTTCAATAAATAAAATAGGTTATTTGGAAATCCCAGAAGATTATTTTTGTGAATAAACAAAGTATCACTCTTCTCTTTACTGAAGTCAGCGCAAATAACATCCGTTTGCATTTTCTTTCGATTCCCTTAATAACAAAAGAAGTGAATTCTAATAAATTATTAGTTTTCTTTCGAAATCGTTTAATAACAAAAGAAGTAATTTCTAATAAGTTAGAGGAAGTATATCTATATGTCATGATCCGTTGCTGGCAGGATTAAATCTTAAATAAGTCCGTAATTCTGAAAATCCGATTTTTTCATTTTTATGAAGAGGAATAATAAATGATCCGCAGACAGTTAGGAAAGTAAATGCTTTAAGAGACCATGAGCACAGTATCTGTGCACGCAGCCAGGTACTCCAACAACTCCCCTTGAATAAACGTGCTTAATGACCTTTAGACATTTTACCTAAGTAACGCATTCTCAGTGATCAAAGGCGCAAAAATATAATTAGATTAATAGCTAGGCAAAATCAACTGATGATTAAGGGAACTACAGGTAGATTGAAAAAAAAAGATCAAAATCTGTCATCTTTTTTTTTTTATAAAACTGAAATGAGCAAAAGTAGAACGCAGCATTTCCATTCATTTGTTTTGAAGAAAGATTTTTTATTAAATTTTAAAAATTAATATTTTGCTCACTTGTCCTACTATGCGCATCCATATGATGATATTTTGTATTATTTTTAAATTGACCATGTTGTAAAAGGAAAGGCGTAAATTGTTGTACCGATGTGTTAACGCCTTCCTGATTTCGTCACACTTACGTTTATCTTATACAAGTAACTAACTTAAAATAAAATTATGTATTTCAGCAATCTTTTACTTCTAATTGGCCAAGGATGTTATGGTTGGCAGTTGACCAAAGTGGTATTCACTTGTTGGAACACCGCTCACGCAATATTTTGTGTTCACATGAGTATGAATCATTAATATCATTCTCGCCGAATATGAGCTCTCTAATGATATTTACTGGCTCGGAAAAAAAACAATCTAAAGTGGTCTTAAGCACTTCCCAGGTAATTATGAAAGAATATTATATTATTACTTGCCTTTTGTATATAAATACACGTTCAAATGTTTCTGTCTACAAACTTATTTAAGATCTGTTATTTATTTATCTTATTATTTAAGGTATTATTATTATTATTCACTAATGAACAATATTCTTTTTATCTTAATTAAATTAAAGATATTAATAACATTTAAAATATAAACGTGACAGCTTCTTGGTAGCCTTATTTGTAAATCATAACAAGCGAAAATGATACAGCTGTTAGATAGCTAGCTAAGATCAGATAGAGAGCTTTGAATGCTTAAATTCAAAATAAATACAAGCAAATAAATTGAATTGCTTAATGCTGCTGATAAGATATTGTCCCACTGGAAAAATCGTGTAAACTCCGTTCTTCAACTCTACCTGAAGAGTTGCTGCAAGTGGAGCACTACATTCATCCTAAAATGAAAATTGCTCTATAAAAATATAAATTTTTTGTAAAGCTAGAGTTGCTAAAGAGAGGGAGAGGGATACAGATAGAGATCGATAGATAGAGATATAGATTGAGATAGATGTAGATAGAGATTGATAGATTGAGATAGAGATAGAGAGAGAGAGAGAGATATACAAGGAGAGCTAACGCTGGCTGCTGCAGCTAAACTGCATTTAACATTGTGTGCAATAAAATGATTATAGTTTCCTTGCTGCTGCTGCAAATAATCAATATATCACAAATATAATACGATATTCAAGAAACTACTTTTACATTAACTTTAGGTAATTCACAAACTTTTGTAAAATGAAAAATGAAACCAAATTACAAATAAGAATAGAAGAAAATACAGCAATTAATATATTAATTTTGGCCTTAACAATATACAATCAATTTAAATACAAGAAAATGTGTAACAATAAGAATATTGAAATCAAACAGTAGAAGAAATACTACCAAGCGCCCCATCAACAGACATTCTGGCTACATGTTTATCGATGCATAACGTGTTGTGTTTGTGTGTTTAACCGAACATATTAATCAAATAACTGAGTTATTGTTGTGGCCTTGATCTTTTTTACATTTAACAAGAATTATTAAGAAACTTAAGATTAATTATTAAACATTTTTTTCTTTCAGGCTTTTCAGATAGCAACGCTTATTAAGGAGTACTCCGAAATAGTTAGTAAGAAGATGATGCCATAATTAAACATAGCTACAATTCAAATATGAACCGTATTTCCATCTTAAAGACAAACGTTTATTATTATAAATCATTATTAAATAATAAAAAATCTGACATTGTTTGGCCGAATTGGTAAAATTGAATAAATAAAAATGTTTTGTTTTCCTAAACTTATACTTGATTCATTTCAAATGCGTACAAAAATACCATTTTAAAAAATACAGTAATACACGCCGAAGATTACATTTCCCGTGGACATATTCATTTTGTTGTTTTTTGAATACTAGTAACTACTTTGAAGCCGGGCGTAACCGATAGCGATTAATCCAATACCAATGTAATTCCAGCTGCTACTAGAGTTTTATCCAAAAAATTATTGCAATGCTCATCAGCAAATCGAATGGTGCCATGCGAGCTATGACATTTTGTTGAGCAATATCTTCATTGTTTTGAACACGTCAATTTTTAACTAGGCATGTAAGTGCTTCAGAAGAATCATATTAATTTTTTACAGCAGATTTCAAATATGTGTCCTCTGTGTAAAAGGCACCCAATAAAAGATTGTTATTTTCATTTGTAATTTCATAAAGTACTGATCAAAAGAATCTGAGGGGCTGACCTCAGTTCAGCTGCCCACCACCAGCAATTACCTCATTGAAAGTCTGCTTTCCAGGCTTGTACATCTCCAGGACTGTACGGAAAATCATCAGTATTCCTCCAACAAGCTCAGGATAATCCCCTCCCCATCTTAGTATCATAGCATTCGATCATATACCGAATGCGAGGAGTACAGGTAACGTAATTCATTCTCTCAGTAGCGAAAAAAAATATACAAACAAAATATATGCGCTATTCACAGTAAATACACATTACCCAGCAAACCCGACTTATACTTTCGCTCTCTTTCACCATTCCTTTTTATACTCTGATAATGAAGGCATTGGAGAATATTGGTTTTTAAAAAAGTAAAATGATAATCGAAAAATTAGACTACATATCTATGACAATTTTAAAGCTAGATTCGTCAAACGTGAAACGCATATTTCTAGTAACGTCTTCAAATATAACATTAAAAGTTTTATGGTCATGCTGCCTCCAGACCCCAAAACCGAAAACATTTCGCACTTTGCTCACTCCCATCCCCAAAATCAGAAAAACCTATATCTCCAGCAATTTTTTAGTTGGACTTACCAAACTTAGAAGTTATATTTCTAAGAATCTCCTACTAAGATTATTAAAAAAAATGTCTTGGCACCCCCACTTCCCTTAATAATAGGGAAGCCATATGTTTTCCGTTAACTTAAAGCTAAGAGTTAGGGCAAGAACATTTCTTATCCACGCCCACCCTAACCCGAAAAATTCCAATGGCCTAGATCTCCCTCCATTTCAGATATTAAGTTACCAAATCGTTCAGCGGGCCGCTAACGGAAAAGTGCATAGCATGCGACTAGAGAATCAAAGCTTGAGCTCGGCGGAGACTCAGCGGTACAGAAACAAGCAAAACAAACACAAAAGGGCAACGCACTGAACGAGAGCGTTGGCAATTTGTGATTGTTATTTGGCATTGCTTTGAATACGCCACCAATTTGAGTTAGGCGTGAGTTCTCAGTTTTATATTAGCGTGAATTTTACACAAATTTCATTATTTGAACACAATAATATTGTCATAATTACTACTACATTAATATGCTTATTATTATATTATAAGCATTCAAAATGCTTATTGACCACAAATTGTCGCAGACACCAAAATACGCGTTTGCATTCGGCGAAGCCAAAACAAGACTCTTAAAATAATTTAATGTGAAATCAAAATTAAAATAATATGGAGCAAAATTTATGCAAACGAAATAAAGTGCTAAAAGAAACGCTAAGCGAAGAAATAAAACCATTTCAACACCCATAACCGCCAACATTAAAATTTTAAATTTAATTTAATAACAATCAATTTACCTCCAAGCCCAATTAGATGGGCTATCCTACAAAAGATCTTTTGGATGCGGAGAATATACAAGTAAATGCATCAGATCCACAAGTTTTGTTTTATTTAATTTTTATTGTTGATAAGCAGCAAGAATGCTCAGATTTTAAAGTATATTAATATGCAGTGAAGCCGTGTAAAATTGCACGTGCATGGTTCTCTTAAATTTAGTATGAAAGAGCCATCATAGATAAAGAAAAAGAAAACTCACTCAACTTTAATCGCACAAACAATGAACAGAAGCTTTTTGCTCTCCTTAAAGACGTGTGTGCTAAAGTTAAGCGGGCTTTTAATATGCTAATTTAAATGAAAACACAGTTTGAAAGTGTGCAAACACTTTAATATCGAAGTCGCTGTCAATAGAACCTGCCGAAAATAAATGAACAAATAATCCTAAGTATGTAAACCAATAAATGATGGAAGAAAATAACATTAAAAGTAGTCCATGATCCAAGCTTGACCAACTCTGGACACACAATAGACTTGCCCTAAGATGGGTCCCGTGCCATAGGACATAGCGGGGAACGCAGCTTCTGATGGGCAAGCGGGAATAGGTGCTGAGAGGCCCTAACAGAGCCAGAACCGTGGCATAGGAGAGCACACATATATATATATACGACTGCAACTTAGAAACGAAGAAAGCCAGAGGCGACTACGGAGCTGGGCAGAGACACGAGGACTTCGAAAAGTCAGATGTCTTTTGGGTGGCTATAATCATAAACGATTTAAGCAAGTAATAACCATAGACAAGAGCAGGTTTAGGATAGTCATCGGTCTACTAACAGGACATTGTAGACTAAGAAGTCATCTAACTAAACTAGGTATTTATAGTAACAAACTCTGCAGATTTTGTGAAAGCGCGGAGGAATCCTCAATACATCACTTAACAGAGTGTGTCGCCTTAACCAGGAAAGGGATGCATGTCATAAGCTTCAAAGACATAGAAGCCCTCAACCCAGTAAAGATTCTAGCTTTTGTACAGGAGCTGAGGTTGATGGAGGAGCTACAGGCTCAGAAGGGGGCAGAATATACCTAATAAGTCGGAGTACAGGTACCCCAATTATAATAAAAAACCACGAAATGAAAATTAAACAAATAAAATAAATGAAAATTAAAAAAATAAATAAATAAATAATAAACGTATTACTATTAATATAAAAGAAAAAAAAATATAAAAATAATAGATATGTAAATAAATATATATATAATAAATGAAATAAGTAAACGAATTAAATAAATGAATAATTTTGTTTGCACTAATACTCCTTACTTTATATTTCGAGATATTTTTTTGATTTAATTTTATGATCTTCGTTCGATTTAAATTACAAAAAGTAAATACACGAAATTCACAATTTAAAAATTGGTTAAAAATAAAAAGTATTAAAATAAAATTTAATATGTGACTACAATATATTCAAATTTTAAATAGCTATGCCAAAAATGAATGTATTGTCTTAGAAAGCTTAATTTCTTAAATTAAATTTTAAAAAATGTCAAAATACTTATTAATTATTTTTATTAAATTATTATCAGTAATTTTTATTAAATTATTTTGCACTTATGCTACTTATTGTATTATATTACATTTACATCTATATTTTTATTCATTTTATTAAATTTTTCTATCGATGAAGTTACTATTTAAACATTTTTTATCGTGCACAATTTTAAAATATTAGACGTTACAATAGCTGGAGGAAAATAAATAAAATAAATAAAAAATAAAATAAAAAATACCTTGTTATTATGTTATTGTTGAAATGAATATTTAAATTTTTTCTAATTGTTATTAATCTCTCTGTGTCGCTTGTGCGTTCAATGTTTAATTAAATTGGTTTATTTTATGTATAATTATGTATGTATGTGTTGTAAAGACTTGCATAGTATATACATATGTGTATATATAGTTGTATAGTATAAAATAGAATGCAATCGTTTTTTATTATTTTAATTTCAATTTGCAACCCTTGCAGCAGGCAAATTTGTGCGGAGGCTTAAGTATGCAATAAAAATGTAAGCAGAAAATTATTTTGCACTTGTTGCCGAAAATACTAAAGCTTGTTTAATTGTGCTTTTTACGGATTACAAACTGTGTATTTTATATTAGTGTTAGTGATTAATTAGTATATATAAGGACATGGTTCAATTAAATTTATATGTATGTACATGTTAAAAAATGTACAATTTTTGTGTAGTATTTTTTGTTGTTGAGTGGAATTCATATTCTTAGACGTGGCAGCGCTTGGATGCTCGCTCCGATCACTTGAAGTGTGTGTGTGTGTGTGTGTGTGTGTGCGGATGTATACGTGTGCAGATATAAGCATTGGAAAATGAAGCAAATTATGAGAACATTTTTCACTTCACATTTTCCACAGTTCAGGATATATGCGAATTAATAAGTTACTTAACTTGTTGCTTCTGGAGTTAGAATATTCACCGGTTGAAGCTGCACGAGCCGAATTGTTACTTATGTATGCTGCTCGAAGGACAAATGTTTGTAATGGAGCAGACATTTTTCTCCAGACGGTGTATTTCTCAGGATGGTTGGCGTTGAATACCGACTTCTCTCTCTCTTTCCCACAGAAAAGTAAAACACTTGTTCTCGTTATCACTTTATAACTTTAATTTATAGCTGCATGATGTAAAGACCCCTTATGTTGCTACAGTGTGATGGATATCACCAAGAGAGTCGCGGAAGGTGAGAGCGGCAGTTCGCTATTTATGGCCTACTTTCAGGCATGAACATAAGTATTGTGTTGAAAGAAATTTGACAAATTCACGTTTCATGTTATTTTTTTTTAATTCAAGTCCAAGCTGTTGCATCTTCGCCAAAAATTATCCAAAATCCGAATTACTTTTAAGATGACGTATTTTCAACTTTTAATGCAGAGTTAAAATATATAAAAAGAGCTTCATAATTTTGAAAGTAACTCGAAGATACAATAGTTTGAATTTGAATTTTTTCAAAAATAAACTTAAAACGTGAATTTGTCGAATTTGTTTTCAACTTTTGATGCAGAATTAATATACAGTTGGGGTCAAAATACTAATGGAAATAGATCCAGAGAGACGAGAGCAGAAATAAACGCGAAGTGGCCATCGTTAAACAACGAATAGTCATTGAGACCACAAAGAGTGGTGAGTTCAGCGAGCATTCGACGCCAATATCTCGCCAGAAACGGATACTCATTTAAATTACGCAAACAACTCAATCAAGTTGTAAAATCACATCTATAGTGAAGTGAACGTTATTATTTGAGGAACCCGATGACAATATTAAGTTAACAGTTATAATAATAATAGACGTCGTTCCTGAGTCATTTACTATTAGTAATATATTTGGGATCCACAAATATATGCATATATAATATAAGTTATATCCCATTCAAATTATTAAGAAAAACTGACTATGAAAATTCCTTGAGAACTCTGGTCTATACTAAAATGGGTCTTTATGCAGTAAGATTTTTCCAAAATTCTTCGAATTTGCATACATTTTTTACTGCCCAATTCCATAATTCTTGTAATCCTTTCGATATTTATTTATTTAAGGATTTATATTTATTTTCATGCTCAGGAAACAGACCACATTTTTTCTATATATGTCAATCATATTTTTATTATTTATATATATTATTTCTGCAACAAACATCCATGCAATTCGGCTCTGAATTTCAATCCGTTAACATCGTTTACAGGGTTCGGTTCCGGTTCTAATTTAAGAATTTGGTGCAGCCCAAAAGTACACTACAGGAAACACAAAACTTTATGGATCTATAAAAAAAAACGTTTGAACCCTGGGAATAATTTGTTGGAGAGCGAAATCGACATGTTTACTGATTATGTATTTAAACAGCTCGCAGACACGTCTGTTGACGTTTCATACATATACATATTCTGTGGCTATCTGTTTTTGAGCTTAAGAACAGGGCAAAACAAATTCCACACGTCTTCTGATAAACAAATAAAAGATTAATTTCAATTAAGAAACAAAAGAAGGAAAAGAAAGTAAAAACATTGTTTAATTATAAAGAAATTAATGTCTAAAACGTATTTCTTCACTTAAAACAAAATGTAAATAAACAACTGACGGCAAGTGTATATGGGACTTCGGCACGCTGTTCTTTTCTTCTGAGCAATGTGGGCCAGCACGAAACCGTTCGTTCGCTCAGTATTTACTCACTCGCCGTGGCGGAAGCAAGTCAGCGCGTGTCGCGTCTAGTTCGTAGGTCCAATACATACGCACACATATGTGTACACAGCGAGAAATATACGTAAATTAAGCCCTCAAATATGCATTTCGTCTTCAGCCGAGAGGTTTTAATCAGTGACGTAGTTGTGCGATCTTTGACACGATATTTTCGTTGAGTACGTCGGTCGAACAGTATTATTCGTGCTGGCAAACTGTAAAGTGCTCAACGGCTCGCTCGTTACCGTTGACAACAAGGCAACAAGGCAGCAAAGCAAACGTAGCTGTTAGTTCTTAAAAGCCAAAGTAACATTTTGTTTACATTTAGTTGCAAAAATATTTTACAATTTATTGCTACATTCAAGCAATATTTCTGTCGGCTTAATTGTTTAAACGTGTCCGCCAGCCCATTGCAGCAGCGTTTCTCCAGCTAAATAACCAATTCAAATAAAATGGCTAATGTGAGATTCTTGTTCGTGCTACCAACAAATCCCGACGAATCGGACAGGATGAATAAATTTACGATAGTAGGAACTATGCGTCAGCAGCCAAATCAGTAAGTTGGCCAACACACCAAGCTACACCCACCACAAACGAAAGACCATTTAAGATTATCGATTGGGCGTCCCTAAAGTGGGCTAACAATTTCCAAGAACTAGAAATTCACATTTGGCGTGCAGCAATTTTAGTTTGGGGTGATTTATGGTTAGCAGATGGGTGGACTATTTTAAGAATTTTTAGTCCAACAATTGGAATTTAAACTGTTAAAAACAGTTTGCGATTTTATGAGAACCTAATTGAAATGCCATCGCTAGCATCGTTAAGATTTTTTTGTGTATTTATATATGTATATCAGTTCGCATCAATGACATCATCAACACAAACAAAATTAAAGCAGTAGACACGCGCTGAAGATGCCGCTAAATTGCCGGCAGAGAGCAAAACAACAAAAGCTAAAGAAACGAAAAAAATCTTTTCAAAACAGAAACACATAAAGCGCAAAGAATGTGAGCAAGCAGACAATATATATTATGGCAAATCAACAGGTCGTTATTCTGTGGGTGAGCAAGCACTAATTTCGGAAATTCTTTTTCAAGACGGTGGTCAATGGTCAAATGATGTCAATAAATCACAATTCAACTAATTTTATCATGGCCCTACTGCTTGTCTATTCTCACAAGCGGATCCGGCTTCGTGCTGTGAGCCAACCCAAGCTAATATGATAACAAGACTGTAAGGCACGTCATGGGAACTTATTGACAAGACCTAGCTATCGATATTGCTATCTTGTCGTTGATAACACGACATTAACTGTTGCTGCTTCTATGCTGATAAGGCCTTGAGCCATATACTGCATATACAACAGCAAAATGACTAATTTTGTCAAACAAGTTAATTAGTAGGTTGAATTCTTTAGCACCAATGACCCAATAGTAAGATATAACTGTATAGTCTTTGGTATTTAGAATTTCTCATTTTTAATTAAAGAAAACATTTCTTTTTTCTAATTTAAATATATTTTAATTAAATTTACAAATTTTGGTTGCAGTCTGATTAGATTAGACTAGAGAAGGAAAGTGCTTTTAAACTTTTATCTTGTGCCATAATATATTAGCACAGCATAAAAATAAATTTAAAATATGAAATTTGGAAATTGTTGCCTTGTTTATATATTATGATCCTAAAAGATGATAAGTTAAGCACAGACATTTAAAGATTATTTCTGGATAAATGAATGTTGGATATCTTAAGTGAGAAAGCTACCCCAGATCCCATACGGAATCACAACGGGCCAAACATGGCCTATGTGTGTCAACCCCTCGGGCTGACAACCGTCTTAACCGAACCGAACCTAAGTGACGACACATTTTTTATATTGCTTGGAATTAATTCTTAAGCAGACTTTATCGGAAAATTAAGTCTGTCATCTGTTTAATAAATACCATTATCACTAATAACAATATTTGAGTGTTTTACAAATAAAAAAAGTCAAAAATACCAGTGATAGTCATAATAGTTCCAGCGAATACCATTACGTATACGCAAAACCGAAAGTACCTTCGATTGTCTATTGTTAAAACAAGATAAAAAAATGTTTAAAGCATTTGTGCAGAGCCCTCTCTACACGATTCTCAGAAAAGCTAATAATAATGAATGGCTGGGGAACAATTGCCAAAGACCTAACGTTGAATACAAATTGGCGCAAATATTTGATCAATGAATCATTCATTAGTATTTGGAATACCGGTTAGAAAGCATATTCATAGCCGGAGATTCCTAATGGTGAGCACGTTTTTGACGCCCACGCTGAAGATCATGTGCCTGCTTCGGCTTTTTATAGGGTTTCCAAAATAGATAATTCACACCTTTTTTTGGGATTTTATGGCGATACCAAAATAGATAATTCACAGCTACGTGAAATATTTGTCGTTAATCAATAATGCAATCATTTGCCAATAATTTGAATTAATTTTTCCCCTTCTTTCTTTTACAGATTTTCCATAAATTTCGTAAACAGTCCCAACTGCACAGACAACATAACGTATCATTTTAAAGTTAGGATACCGACACAGACAATCATCGAGAATTACAAGAGCAATGGCGAGTGGAGTTCATCGCATCAGGAAACGATTTTGAATATATTCGATGGTAAAGGCGATATGAAAGTGCCCAGCATATCCAGTATTATAGATGGCATCGATGCCGATCTTGACTATTCACTATTCACAGAGTCGGCATTTTCACTAGAGTTTCGATTTGACTATGACGATTCCACCATACACGTCTACCAGGGACAGGGTCATAACTTTGTCACGAAATTCGAGACACTCTTCTCCCTGTCGGAGATACAGTCGATTCAAGTGTGGGGCGATGTTCAAAAAATAAACCAGTTCTCATTGAGTTACGATTGAACCGCAAACAAAACGAGCTTAAAGGTTAGCGCTGCACACAAATAATTCTTATGCACTACTCTGGTGCTATTTATTTTAATGTCCACCTGCTTGGTTTTGGTTGGGTTTGTTTTGTTCCATTGGTTTTTGGTCTGGTTTGGTTTGGTTTTGTTTTGTTTGTTCTGCTCTTCATGTAACCAAATAACAAGCACGTAGTTATTCACAGTTAGTAAATTATATGTAACTCGTATTCACAATCATTCAGTTTGCAGCTACAAATCTTGAATTATCCTGCGGCCTGTTCGAATGCTACGCTTTCTGCTTACCTCAGAGGAACTGCTCCTTTGAACCGTTCCAGTGCCTTATCGTAGTATTTATTTAGTATGTAGTTGTCAGTCCTAAGTATATTCATTTGTCTATGTTTAGTTAAGCCAAAGAATTTGCTATTATTATTTATCACACTGCTCTAGTAGTGGCCCCATCCATTCACATCCCATACAAAGTATTAATAAAACCCATATCAAAGTATTTGCTTCGTCTTATGTTACAATTACATCTTATTTATTATTATTCATTGCAAATTTTCAGAGAATTGTTTTGCGTAATATTTAGTTCGAAACGTGCTTGAATTTGCATCTGCGCCTGCATGCGATTCAATTCGTGGAAGCCAAAATGATTTAAGGATGGAAGAAAACACATTTTTCTTCTTTTTTATTTCTTCCAATTTATAGTTGCAGTCGACCACGCATGGAAAATCGAAAAACTCACCCAAATCGATTTGGATAAACAATGTGGGAATGCCATAATGCCATATGTTATATATCGCACCGATTCGAGCGCTTCAAAACCAAAATAAATGAGCTTTACCATAAAACAAACAATACCATTTATTTTTTCATTTTCGATTTGGTTTCATTTGCGCATTTCTACCCAACAGGTGTGGATATTACAAAGGTTTTTAGTATTAGTATACGACTACAATGTATTTGACCTCCATAAATATTTACAGTTAAATGCTAATAAAATCGATGTACATCCATGTGTACTACTGAAATTGGCAAGTAATTGAATATACACGTATATATTATTTAATTGAAATAAAATATAAAAACAAGACTAAAAATGACTGGGAATGGTTGGCTTTGAATATAAATAAAAAATGAAAATAATTTATGTATAACTATGTACAAAAATTATAAATAAGAAAAAACTGTCAGTTATTGCACAAATTGAGAAACAGAGCATGGGATTATATAAATAAATAAAACGATAAACTTAATATATGACTTATATCCGAAACTGGCTATCGAAGAGCGACGAGGAGAATCATGATGAAACCCAGGCAAGGACTAGAAAATGAATCGGGCTCAACTTCAGCCAGAATAGTTTGGGTGTTTACTTTTCAAGTTTACAAACTATTTGGCTTGTGGGCCCACTGGAGTTCTGGAATTGAGAATAGCCCAGCTGCACAAAGTTGGCCAGAGATGTTGGCATGCTGGCATCGGACGCCTGCGTGATGGTAATAGTACTCCCATCGAGATCCACATGCATGATCTGTGGCTGCTGTGGCGCCGGTTGCGTCTGTTGTTGCACCTGCATTTGCGACTGCTGCGTCGTCTGCGTTTGCGGTGCTGTGGACGCTGCCCGTTTGACCTCAAAGATATCCTAAAAAAAAACGGAAGTGAATAAATATGAAACAGTTACAAACTGACAGGCTCTTACCTTGGCAGGATGACGAGTGACACCAGCGGGTTGCGTGGATGACGCTGCATTATCGACGGGCGTTTTTTTATGCATTTCCCGGTGCTTTTCATACTGCTGTTTGGATGAAAAGTTTTTGTTGCATATATCACAGCTGTGCAGCCGCGTCTCGCCAGGCGGTGCATTGTGAGTGCTGCGGATGAATAAGTAATAATTAATTATTAGTTGTCCAATTGTTAACAATATTAAAAAAATAATTAACTTAATCCGCTTATGGTATTCTTCTTCTGGTCCTGGTATTAGTATAACTTAGCACTTCTAAAAGTGCTGCGGTCGAACTAATGCAAGGCTTTCTTTTTAAATTGTTTACAAAATTAAAATAAATTAACTTTTATTGTTCACTTTTGGATTGGATATAACTTTGTGAGCCTTTTGTTTAAATGTTACGGATGAATTACTACAATGATTAGATTTTAAACTGTTAACAAAATTTTAAAAAATAATAATTAACGCTCTGTTCTGGTATTGATATATCTTTGTGATTCTACTTTATATGCGTTTTATCTGTGGCACCAAGGCAAGTGTATTATTTTTTGTATATATTCTGATATATTTCGAATCCCGTCGGGAGAGATGCACAGCATTCGTCCAGTCAGCTGTGGAGTTTCACTCTACTTCTTATAAAATAAAAATAAAATTTTCTTTATAGTTACTCATATCTCATTCATAGATTCAGGTCCATATTCATATTTCTTGAGCTGGGTATTCATATTTCTTGCTTAGATATCTCGAGTCATATTTCTTTCAAAGATTTCTTCATTTGGATTCACGTACCGCTTGTGCTTGTTGAGATTGTCCTTGCGCGAGAAGGGCTTCTTGCATTCATCGCAGGTGAACATCTTGTGGCCCGAGTGGGAGACCAGATGGCGCGACAAGTGCTCCTTGCGGCTGAACGCCTTGTCGCAGCCTTCCTCGGTGCACTTGAAAGGACGCAGGCCGGCGTGCAGCTTGATGTGCTGCGTCAGATGCTCCTTCTTCTTGAACTCGCGACTGCAGGTGGGACAGGTGAGGGTCACCGTTGGCGTCGCCGTCGGCGTTATGGGCAGCACAGAGACAGCAGTGTTGCTGACCTGCTGCTGCTGGTGCTGTTGCTGCTGCTGAGTCAGTGGCGCCGGCTGCTGCTGGGCAGGCACGGGCAGAATCTGTTGCGGTGGACGTGCAATCTTTGCCTTTGGATGCACCTCGGGCGGCTTGCGTATGACTTTCCGCTGGTTAAGAATATTTGGGAATGCTGGCTCTGGCGCCGCTGGAGCTGCGGCCGGCTGCGGCTGCGCCTGTGGTTTGGGTGGTTGCTGTTGTGGTTGAGGTTGCGGTTGTGATTGCATCTGTGCTGGGGCTGTCGCTTTGGGCTCCGGCTTGGTCGGCGCTTGATTTGAGATGCGACTGATGGTTATATTCTGCTTATTCAGCAGCGGCATTTTATTGCCTGCCACAGACGGCGGCTGCTGCTTGGGCAGCTTGGTGATGGTTGTGTTGGAAGAGAGTCGCTGCAGGGCAGCAACATTGTTGGGCGGCACATTTGATGGCTGTTTGACCTGTGCGACACGCTTGCTTAAATCTGCACTGGGTGCAGCAACAGCAGCAGCTGCAGCCGAAATAGCTGCCCCAAATGTTGAATTGGCAGTTGACGTTTTAAGCTTTGTCTGCTGCTGCTGCTGGCGCTGCTGCTCTCGTGGAGAGGGCATCTTGAAGGTAATCTGTTCGGCATTGCCAATGCTTATCGGTGTGCCAGGCTCGGAGCTAATGTTGCGTATAACCACTTGTGGGTTAATTGCGCTTCCATGCGGAGATCGAATGATTTGCTGGGATGTCACTTGCGCTGTGGCAGGCGGCAAATGTTGTTGTTGCTGTTGCAGATTTTGTTGCTGTTGTTGTTGCAGATGTTGATGATGTTGTTGTTGTTGCTGCTGCTGTTGTGGGTGTTGCGGCACAAGGAACTGATTTTGATGGGATGTCGTCGCTGTTGTGAACGCGGTTGCATTGCTCAAAGTTTGCGGCGTCAACTGCAATGTGGCTGGAATGGAAGTCGGCGTCAACTGCATTATTGGCTGACCATCAGCGGTGGCCAATTGTGGCTGCAACTGCAAATTGAAAGCAATTCAAATATGTTAATTCAACGGGTAACAAATATTATTAATGAAAATAATGCAAAAATATAGAAAATATCAAAACAAAATAGCTACAAGACAGTAAGCTAAATTAAATTCCAATCCAATAACTCAAATTTAAACAAGTTAGAAGGTGTTTGAAACACTTGCAATTTCCCTTTAAAATGGGTGATAGAAATCACAACTCAAAATATAACAAATCGGTTTTTAAACAAGTTGAAATATTCTAGTCAGCTTTTAAATATATAGCAGTCTTGCTGATATTACTTTGATCGATTTGAAAATACGTTTCGGTTAACAAAATTTGTGTTTCTTAGCCGATCTTAATGAAATTTCTACAGTTGATCAATTATATATTGGGGTATATTATACATCTGTTCGAAGGCTATATCTTTACAAATGTGTCTTTTATTGCTATAAAAAATCGATTTGTATCGATATTCGCGAAACTGGTGCAGTTGTCGATAGCATGAAAAATGATATACGAAAAATTGTATTCCAAACTTGAAGTTTTTAGCTCTTGTAATCTCTGAGATTTCTCATGTGTAAATCGACTTGCTTGTTAATGCTGATCACGAAGATATAACCCTTGTGGGGACACATTTCTCCCATTTCTAATGGTTTCAGAGCATAATTGCAATTTTGGTTAACTGCTAATCTCATAAATTGTGCTTTTCGTTTTAAAGGTAGAGTTTTGCTTGGTATTTTACTTAAATTGTTTACAATTATAAACATCAGTTAAATGTATCACCTTCATTTGCACTTGATATGTGGTGGGCAGCACCAGATTCTTGGTGTCAATGTGCGCGACAATCTGCTGATCGGAGTTCTCATCCCGTATGGTGATCGGCAAGAAGCATTTGTTGGGCGAAAGCATATTAGCACCATTGCTGCCCACCAGCTGAGTGCCGGCCAGCGAAAGCAGTGCAGCGGCATTTAATTGCTGCGTCGGATGCGTGGCAGACAAGCTGCCAGTTGTGGCAGTTGTGCCCGAACCACTGCCTCCAGGCATAAGTTGCAGCTGTATTTGGGGCTGGCCGCCAGAGATACTGCCAAACGGTGTCAGAGTGCTAGTAAATTGCGGAGCTGCTGCAGCCGGTGACGAGATCACGAAATTCAATTTGGGTTTCTTGCTGTCCGTGGAGTTCAGTCCATCATCGCCGCAGCTCGTAAACTGGGTCTGCGTTTGTGACTGCTGCAGCTGCTGCAGTTGCTGCCACAGCGCCTGTTGCTGCAGTAGCGCATTGAGCTCGTTTATCTGTTGCGGTTGCAGCTGCAGCTGTGCTGCAGGTGCCGGCATCGCTGTCAACGTTTGTTGCGTCTGCGTCTGCGTCTGCAAATGCGGCACTTGCGTCGACTGATGTTGCTGCTGCTGCTGCTGTTGCTTAAGATTGGACATGCTGCTGCTGCTGGTTGAACTGTGCACGTTGTCCTTCTTGCCCAATGGCGTGATTTTTATGTCCGGCTTTAGGCGTATAAATTCTTCCAGAGTGCTGAAAGACAAAATACATATTAACAAATGGGAATATTGTAGACTGATTTTGATTAACTTTAACTAACTTTTGCTTATCTGACTTGATGTCAGGCTGGGCAGGAAGTGACCGCGTCTGTACGTGGCTATCCACAGTGATTGTGTATTGTTGTGGTTGTTGCTGATGCTGTTGTTGTTGTTGTTGTTGCACCTGCATGCCCACAGCCTGCATAATGCTGCTAAGCAGATCATTTGGTTGACTATTGCTGCTGCTGCTGTTGTTGTTGTTG
>JBAMBG010001679.1:0-10943 GCA_037043555.1 Drosophila neoperkinsi
GGCGATGGCTGAGTAACGGGGCTCTGCAGAATACACACAAAACATATTGACGCTCGCGTTGATTATCATGCCATCTCTTTTTCACACATGCGCTTTATATTTATTGTTGCTTGTGATAGAAATGAGATCAATATGAGAAAATAATTTAGACCATAACTGGCTGTTTCATATCCGATCTTGATGAAACTTAGGCAGCTGATCAATAAAATGCATATGCAAATTATGTATTAATTAGAAGACTCTGCCTTTAAAAGTGTGCCTTTAGTGCCGTTATCTATATTCTAAATTTGAATTCTCTATAGTCTCATATAGTCTCTGAGATCCAAGTGTGCATACAGACAGACGGACGGACCGACTATATGGCTATATCGACTCGGCTGTTGATCCTGCTCAAGAATATATATACTTTATGAGGTTGGAGATGCTTCCTTCTTACATACCAGTTACATACATTTGCACAAAACTATTATACCCTTTTACACACTTTTAAAGGGTTCAGGGTATAAAAAGAAATGAAAAATGAAAAACGCAAAAAAAAAGAAAAAATTGTGTTAAGCGTTGATTCTTTTGTTCTTGGCATTTCCTCGCGTCGATTCTATTTCTGGTAGGGGGTGCCGGTTGCGGCCACTTTTGGGTGTGGCAGCGTGGGGCGCTTGGGCATAAAAGGCTTTCATTTTGGCGCCTTTTGCTTTACTGCCTGCTGGCATGCACATCGTCTCTAAGACACGACACGCCAACACCATCCTCTGATCTTCCGCTACAGACCAGACCAGACCCCCCGCCTGCTCCTTTTCCTCCTTTGACTGAATGGAAATTTGTGCTACTTTGTCTTTTGTATGTTCACTTTTGGGCTGCTGCTCAGCAACAAAAGCCGCGCTGGAAAAAATAATAAAATACATGGAAGAGAATAAATAGAAAGCATTAAGAGCACTTCATTTTTAGTAGTGCCAACGAATTTATACTCTTGCTTTCATATTAGTTGAAGAGCAGCTGATCTGAATAGCAAGTAATTCAATTTGTTAACATAATAACCAAACAAGTAGTTTATAAAAAAGAAACTTTTTCAGTGTAGATCATCTTTTCCATAAATTTCGTTGAATGCGTGACACACTGCATTATAAACCAAAAATGCATTTCGGTTAGGGCATGCACACAAGAACAAAAGCAAAACAAATAAAATCTGCCTACCGTCGTCTACACAAAGTTTGCATCTTGGCAACGATGTCGACGTTGTCGTTCGTTCGCGCAGGTTGTTGCCGGCATGCAAAACAGCAGGGAGAAATAAAAATAATAATAATAATAATAATAATAATAATAGAAGAAGTACTTAATAAAACAAAGACACGTCGTGGGCGGCGGCTTCAGCCACAGCCTTTGCATATGCAAAGGGCTTCGTCGTCGCATATTTCCGCTGCTTTTTCTTCTTCTTTGCCTTTGCCTTTGTCTTTGTCTTTGTCTATTGCTAGCTGGTGGTGGTGCTGGTGCTGGTGCTTCTTCTTACTCATTCAGTGTTGGCAAACGACACTAAGAACGCCGTGCATTGCAGCAGCGCCGGTACTAACCACAGAAGCGTTGAAAATATGCAAATTTCACGAATCTGTTTTTTCCGTTGTCACGTTTACATTTTTGTTTTTAGTGTGCCCAATCCCACTCTACCTTCCTCCGTCTCACAATGCCTCTTTACTTCTCCACGTTGTCGCTGAGAATTGTGCAACGGTAGTTCCGAGGGTTTTCTAATGGTAACCAACGAATTGTGTGTGCGATACCAATTGAATAAGTCAGCACTCTGAAGTTTAACGACAAACAGCAAGTTACGTAACGCTACTTAATGTTAATTTCGTAACGAAACAAGTACTTTGAGTGTTTGATAACGAGGCACTGAAAGACGCATGAGTATTGACAGATGGAAAATAACAATAATTCATTAATTGCATACAACTGCACAATTTTAACCAGTTTACTACATTAATATATTACAGAATGAGTAATTATTACCGGCTTTAACTCTACGTATAAAACAGTAAAAGAATTTAAAGTGTAAGCCAAAATAGTCTCAACTAATGGAAACATTCTGCGGGCTACCTTTGGCAATCACGTAGTGAAATTAGCTTATAAAGTCAATAACCATCGATTATCAGAATTCCTGAATTCGTTTTTGGTGGAAAGCTCGAATAACGTAAGACTTAAATTTGAATTTGTGTAAGAAATCTTAGCTAATTGCTATGCCATCAATGTGAAAGTCTTAAGTTAGCCATTAAGTTGAACCCAAGTGAACCAAGTTAGCACAAGAAATGGATATACGTATGTATATGTATGTATATATATACATATATAAATGTGTACGCAAGACTAGAACAAAGTGGAAGGGACCACGCCGTTGCCAGACCATTTATTCAACGGGGAGGCAGCTCTGGCAGCCTAGCCAAGCTATTAGCATAGTTCTTTTACACTTTTGGCCTTTGTTTTGCCAGCGAGCTGTTTGCCTTCGACACTACTGCTACCCGCCACCCCTCGCATACCCTGCGAACAAATGCAATGAAAGGCAAAAGCCAAAGACGACTATCGCCAGATTTCTGTACCCTGCTGTGGCAACTTGTTATGCAAAATCTGCATAATACATTATGCAATTATGGACGTGACAAAAGTCTCATTCCACAGTGTACAGCACTCGGCACTGCTCCATCACTTGAACTGTTCACTTATACGAATAAGAGCACTCTTCCCTTTAGCCTGGGTGAAACAACATCGCGTATGCGCCAAGTAATATTATTATGCTTTACATTATTATCTAGAAGAATCCCCGTTCTTGTTGGGTACTTTTTGTTTTTGATGACAATTTGAAGGACCAACAAGAAAATATTTTTTAGACAGTAAGAGAAAGCAGAGCGAGTACCTACAGACAGATCTGGGTACAGGACAGTGCTGTACAAGACCAAATAATATTTTGCACAAATTTTAATGATCAAATAAGCACGGCTGGTAACTAATAGTCTCTGGTCATTAAGATGATTTAAAGAGTTAATTTTAATATAGCATCTGATCTTTCATAAATTATATCATATTTTGAAAGTGGCTTATATCATGTACAATGTCGACAACATTAGTAACATTAATGACCACATACTACAAATTATTTCACACCATTTGACATGTTTAGCTGAAGTTCGGGTGGCTAAAATACACTCAATTAATTTTAATTTATGTATGTACATCTGAATGCCACAGTATATGCGCCAGACAGACAAACACACACACACACACACACATCTCTCAGGCACAGCACACATGCACTCATCAGCATATGTTAACCGGCAATTATGATTACCCAACTCACACACGTACACAGACACACACACACACACGGACACACACACCGTCGAATTATTAATTTTCAAAATTTCTCGACTCACCGCATTTCTCAGTGTGAGCTGTTTGAAGGCTTAAAATGTCAGTTGGCATTTCATGGTAATTAATGAATTATATCATTAACTTAATTTAAATATATCTTTATGGTTATATATGTATATTAAAATAATAAATTCATACCTCACTTAAATCTTAAGTGCGAAACTTTAGATTAAGTTACTGAATGATGAAAACCAATCAGCAATGTATTAAAAAACAAGTAACAATGCGGTAGTCGAGTGAGCTCCAATTTCCCTTTTGAATATTTTGCACATCCAAATGTAAGCAGATGTGCAAGTGCTCTTATTTCTTATGGCCAGCACAGGTAAAAAAAATGCGAAAGAAAAACTGCATAAAGGGAATGCTTCCGTCTGCTGATAGTAGTACGATCAATATGTGAATACATTTTGGACTATATAACTTGGGTGCTTATTTTTCGATCTTGATGAATTCCGAGCAAAAATATGTCAATGAATCTTATATATTAAAAAGAAGACTGTGGCTTTTTTGCTGTCAAAATGTATCGATATTCGCGAACCGGAGGTAGTTATTGATAATATAATGAATAATATAATTATATGAAAATACGAAGACGCATAATAAGACTGCAACTTGGAATCGAAGAAAGATAGAGGCCGCAACGGAGCTGAGCAGGACTCCGACGAAATGTTTTTTGGGTGGCTATAATCATAAGCGATTTAGGCAAGTAATAACCATGGGGAAGAATAGGCTTAGGATATTCACCGGTCTACTGACAGGACATTATAGGCTAAGAAGTCACCTAACTAAACTAGGTATTTATAGTAGCGAACTCTGCAGATTTTGTGAACGAGAGGAAGAGTCCTCAATGCACATCCTGGCTGAGTTTGTCGCCTTCATCAAAAAAAGATGCAGCATCCTAGGGATGCATTGTTATGAGCTTCAAACACATAGAAGCCCTCAACCCAACAAAGATCCTCGCATTCGTGCAGGAACTGCGGATGATGGAGGAGCTATAGGCACAGAAGGGGGCACAATAGATCTAGTATATGGCAGGGCAGGTATCCCAATAATAATAACGAGATAATATGAAATAAACTTGCACGAAACCATAGTAGCACTATAAGCCACTTTTAATGGGTGCAGGGTATCATCGTTCAATCAGGACGAATTGAGAAACATCATGCTTAAGACATATTCATTCATAGATTAAAAACCGTTTGAGTGCTATTCACTTTATTCATTTGCGGGACATTGCGATATCTTTTATAGGTCTGCCAATTTGACGAAACTTCAGGTGGTGTTTGTATTGTTCAATTTGTTTGCCGGTGTTGTGCGGGTTGGCTAGAAAACAAAGCCAGGAAAGTGCCCGAGGGTGCAAATTACAAGTGTTGGTTGCCCAAGTGCCACACAAAAGAGGCAGAAGCAACTTTAAAATTTATTAGCGCTGCATTTTAAATTGATTTCCTTACTGATTTATGCATTTTAATTGCTAATTAATGCAACGTTTACACAGCACACAGATACACACACACACACACGCACACACACACACACACACATGTATTTAGCTTGGCAACACGCGCACTGGATTTATAATTAGCGGCAAAATGTACGGTTTTAATGCGTTTGTCAACACTTGCCACAACCAAGCCCGGCTTTAAAACTGCGCCTACTAGCTCGTGCCACATCCACGCTATTTACATAATCAAATTTGAGTCTGACCAGCCAAATGGGGGGTGTCCTGATGCGGAGCAGGGGGTGACATGCGGAGGTTGGGGTTTGCCGTTCACAAAGGGCAGTTTATTTCAAAAGAAGCCACGCCCCCGCCGCCCAGTGTAAACTCCGCTCTTGCCTCTAAAATTTCAACAACATCTCTCTCACACACTGTGATGCTCTTATTCTTCTTCACGCTGTATACGTGTGTGTGTGTGTGTGTGTGTGTGTGTGTGTGTGTGTGTGTGTGTGTGTGTGAGAGTTTAATGAGCCGTTATTTATTAGCTTACCGTTTTAATTTATGTGTGCAACAAATTAGACGGCCCAGTCTGAAAGCGCTTTAACTATTTGTTATTTTAAATTGAAAGCGTTACGCCCCCCTCCTCCGCACGCTCCTCTCGCTCCACCTGTCGAGCAAACGAGCAACAGCCACAGCAACAAATTTGCTGCTGCTAATCATTAAACAGTTGCCAGCGATATGTGTGTCTGTGTGTCTGTGTGTGTGTGTCTGTCTGTGTGTGTGTGTGTGTGGTTGTCAGGCTGAGCTTGGTTCTGTGCTTAAGTGAAATTTATTATCAAAATAAATTTAATTTTGGAATTTAGGAGAAGGTTACACATTATTGAAATTAATACAACGTTTACTATTATTTCAATACACAAGAGCTACTGGAAAATGGTTAGCAGTTTTTTGTGATTCAGGATTAAATTTTGTATTTTCCATTTATAGGAAGATTGATAAGAATACGTAAATTTTGTATAGAAGCTCCTAATTAAAAAGTTCATACAGCTTACACAATAAATCATTTTAAAGCTCATACCAAGCACAAATTGTTCTTTCTCAGATGGATCGTTTTAGTTTTGACAGGGTGTTAGAGACTAAATTTCAATTTCCATGTGGAAACTTGGCATTAACTAAAAATAATATGCGGTCGCCTCCAAGAAAAAAAAATTTAAGTAAATTCCGAAGCCGAAGTTAACAAAAATATATGCAAAGTGGCTAAGTAGCACAAAAAAGCATCGAACGTAAAAAAAATAGCTAGACAAGTATGAAGTATTCTAACCGAGAATGCTCGACGAGGAGATACCCTGAACCCAAGTTTGTACCTACCATAAATAGTACACTTATCTAATATTTATGGGGCTTCCTTCTGGCTGTTGCATATTTTTTGCACAACTTCACTATACCCTTTTCCAGTAAATATAGGATAGGGAAACTGCATAGCTGATATGTAAGCAACACAAAAAGACAGGAAAAAACGAACGGCAAGAAACATTCTGCATTTGTCAGAATGTCAAAAATGGATTAACCTCAAAAATTACAAGAAAAGGGTTATAATTTCTGATTGAAGTGAAGAAAGCAATAAGTGGAATGTCCAATTTATAATATATGTCTATTGCTGCTTGTTACGTCCTGTTGCTCGTGATAACATATCCCAATTAGGAGTTGCTTGCTACAGGATGTGCAGCTGGCAATAGTAGCAAAGGCAAATGGATGAGTGTTGTATGAGTGAGTGCCAGACACGCCCACATTCTGCACTCCTTTCCGAATGCCAGACAAGCCTGGTCGGAACTCGACAACACATCTATGCAAGCATGTGTATGTGTATGTGTGTGTGAGTCTGTGTCTGAGCCTGTGTGGGTGCCACGGCGTCTATCTGCGCGTAATGAAGACGTTGCAACTTCTGCACTGCAACTAATTTTGAAAACTGAGTTGCTTATATTACGCATATGTGTGTAAGTGTATCTGTGGATGGGGGCGTGGCAGCACAACATAAATTAAAATGTTAGCTAAAAGTTTTTGCTCTTAAAATGGCGCAATGCAAAAGATTCCGTGTATGTGTGTGTGTGTGTGTGTGTGAGTGTGTGTGAGTCAGGGCTGTTCTGTAAATGACACTTAACACAATTAAATAAGCATTTAAAGTTGCATACACACACACACACTTGCCAGCGAAATGACTTAAGTGCTGTGCGCTCAATTACACACACACACACACACACACACACACTCACACACATACACACACACTGTGTACTTTTCCTCGTTTACCGCCTTTATGTCTCTCCTTCACCCCTTGCGTGGTGCACATTAAATGGCCTGCCAAAAAGTATGCTACAAAATAAGCACAGCCCAAAAAGTGCTGACTGCCACAAAGCGAAAACAACACACACACACACACACACAGACACACACTTAGTAAAAAAGTGCACAGCAACAAAACACACACACACACACACACGCACAGACTCAAATGCAATGTGTGCACAATCAAAATTAAAGCCCCCTCCCCCTGCCTGGCCCATGCTTCTCATCTCTCCGAGAGGAGCTCGGTTTTGTTGCAGGCCAGTTAAAGATTTATGCGCTCGTTAAGGGCAGTTTCATGTCAGTTTTTATGTGTCATGTGTTCGTCTCCAGTCTCCACAACAACTCATACCACTGTCCCACCACTCAACAACAGCACCTCTTCCAACTGTCTCAACTCTCAACATTGTCCACCAAGAGTTTCTTGAACTTGTTGTTGCGGCTCATGCAAAATTCAAAATGCTCATCATAAAATGCCCTTGGCACATGACCAACAAAACTTTTAAATTTCCATCACTAGTTTTGTTGCATATTCTTCCTCTCGTAAATTAGACAATCAAACTTAATAACATTCTTAGGGCTCTAAAAATAACCTCAAGTGACATTTGGTTTCCTTAGTATGTTGATGTCAGTCATAAACTAGTCTTAAATTACATATTAAATAAATATTTTTGTGTGCTAGTATGCTCGTAAGGATTTATTTTAGTGAACATCCCATCCCCACGACTAGCGGGAACTTGTCTGTTTCTTGTTAAGCACTAGTAAAAATAACTGCACAAATAAAACATTTATTTGAGACGCTTGGCGAAGCTTAAGATACTCTTATCTCCATCCGGGCATACCTCTTATCAAATATGCAATTACAACTCGGAGACATCTTCAACTGGAAACAGTTCGTCCTGCTAACCTCGGCGTCTAGTTAAATATTCATGAGTTTTATATTCGCGAACCATTTATAAAAGTCCAATAGAATACAATTTTTTATTTACTGTGAGCTTATACGAAATTAGCTTGATTTCATCCAATAGATTTCAATGCACATTTTACTCAATGTGAATAAAATGAAGCTCATTTAGCAAGTGTTAATTGAAGAAGGCTCTGCTGCCAACTAAGTTTGCATATAGACTATATCAATTGAACTCTATTCCATGCTTCTTCTGGCTACAGACTTTTCCAGGATTCCAGGACTAAGTTATAATACCCGTTGTAAGTGTATAATGAAGAAAAACTGCTGTTCGTGCTATTGCTAAACATAAATAAGGAAGCCGAGTAGAGGAGGAAGAAGAAGAAAAAAGTACAGGAAACGCAAATAAATGGCGTGTATAAAAATGGGCAAAACGGACGTAAATAAGCAACAAAACATGCAGCAAAGGTGCGACTCGGAATTTCTGGCAATGGATGAATGGCCATGCGGTGGCTTTCGGTGGTCCGACAGTAGGTATAGGGAGGGCGGGGAGTGCGGGAATGGTGCCGGATGGGGCTTACAGTCGGAGGCAGCTGGCTGCTGGAGCCAAAAGCCAAGCGCCAAATGCTCTACTTGAAAAACTGTGTGCAAACATTTTATGGCACTTTTGGTTTATTTTGTTCAGCTGCCGCTTCAAGTTGCAAGTTGCGAAGCGGTTCATTGCACGCACACACAAACACCTAAATGTACACACGCACACACACTCACACACACCTAAAAGCAAGCAAGCAAACAAACAAACAAACGCTATGGCAGTGCCGTGACATAAGCAATAGCTGTTGACAATCTTAGGCGACTTGTGTTGGCCCAGAAGATTTTTAGCTGCTGCTCTGCTGCTTCTGCTGCTGCTGCTGCTTCTGCTGCTGCTGCTGCTGCCTCTGCTACTGTTGCTGCTGTGACGCTTTCAGCGTGCCACACAGCTCAGCCGCCCCTGCTTCTACTTTCACGTCGTTGCCAACGCCGTGTTCTTCTCCATCATCATCACGCACCATCACCGGAAATCGATCTCATTACTTATGCAAAATGTGACGCAGTTAGTTGTGCAAAATTTATACACGTAAGAGCACAGACTATGTACGTGTGACTGTGACTGTGACTGTGTCTGTGTGTGCGGCAACATTGTGTGGCCCTTTTTAAAACTAAAAGCATCGCAACAGCAGTAAAACAGCAACAACAACAACAGCAACAACAGCCACTTTCTAACAGTGTCAGATTTATACAAAATTGCAAGACGAGAAAATAAAGAGAGAGCAGTTTGGAAGCCAAGGCGCTTGAGAAGCGGAGCAACTTGCTTGCTTTACAATTTGTTTTTGTTCTGCTTTTCTTTCTAGCGGTTTTTTTTATGGCAACACTACAAAGTAGGCAACAGCCAACGGAGCCACTCAATGCTGTGCAAGCGATTTAAAACGAAATTTATCGAATTTATTATTCGATATATGATCACAAAATTGAACGCAACTGCTACGAGTTTCGTAGTTTAGAATGTAAGCTTCTTCTTCTATGAGTAGCCAAACCGTCAGTTGAAGCATCTGCTCTATGTACTGATGTATCAATCTACAATCTAGACTAAGATCTAGAATAAAATCTATTAAGTCTATCTATATATATTTCTTATTTGTATCTTTTCTCACGTTTTTCTTTATGTAGATATTCAGTTTTATATTTTTTATTTATTGTGTTATAATGGATAGCTCAGCAATACTCATTGGTATGTTTGTGCTTATTGAAGTTGAAGGTATGCTGAATTGCGCTTCATGCGTCTTTCTTCCAACGCTGGCTGCAACCAAATGTCTCGATGCCGATCAGATATCGATACTTTTACTGATATCCCTATTGACTCGACTACATGCTCTCAATAATATCGGGATAATGGCAACAGATACAACAGTTGCCAGATATCTTTGACCGCTTCTTGTTCTCCTATACGAAATCCTACATTCATACGTTGATCGGCAATTCTGCTAGTTGGTCTATCTCGCTGTATATCCCATATGTTATAAGTATTTCTCTAGCTGCAACTCCCTCGTCTCTTATAGTCTCTGTGACAAACTTTCCCTGATACGCTTCCACTTATCTGTCATCTAATATCTCTTACTGCTCGATCGCAGTTTATTCAAAATTAATAGCTCCATCATATATTTATTAGGTTCGCAAGCTTCTTAACGCGAAACTGTATCAAGTACAAGCACCAAATAATATATGAGACATGAGACAAGTTTTAAGTTGAATGCTGAAGGATACCAAATACTTAACCGATTACACACATCCATGCTAGAGAGACACACAGGAAATAAGAAAAAATGCTTGCTCAGAAACTAATGCAAAATATACACTATATACGTATATACTTTGATATAAATCTTAGCAACCAAAGAGCAACATGGGGAAAAATGTTCAACACCAGTGCAGAAGTTGCTCCCTTGAACTTCTCCAGGTGTGCGTCCGCATTGCAAACCGTGAGACCTGCTTCGCCATTGCTTTTGACTTGTGGTACCCCTACTAAATTCACATCGCACCTCCCCCCACCCTTCCCCGGGTCCCACAGCCCTATAGGAGGAACAAGCTGCCAGGTTCGATGTGCTGCGTGTCAGCTACAGCTGCCAAAAATGTTGAAGGAGCGCCACAGAAGCTTAACACAGTCAACCACCAACCGTGGTGTTGCCACAATCTATGCCACATCGTTGTCACTCGGTCACGCCCCGCGTAACGAAACTTTAACTTTGGCTGCGGCTGATGCGGTTGCTGCTTTTACTTTTTGAAATAGCAATACGTAACGAACGAAGTAAGGTACAATAAACA
>JBAMBG010001680.1:0-15060 GCA_037043555.1 Drosophila neoperkinsi
CATCATCACGAAATGCTTAGCCTGACAGAACTATTAAAAGGTCTCCACCCACTCCCCTCTAGGTGTGAGTGGGTTACCTTAGCTACAGGCTGGTTTTGTTGCCCATGCCGCATAACTGTAAGCCCCCACAGCGCCATTATATATAATGGTTGGCAACAACTACACGCTGGGAAAATCAATTCCAAAGCGATTGGCTGCCTATGCTGGGTGGATGACACATAGGAAACATAAAAAATGAGCAAGAACAACAGCAACAACGACAACATTAACAGTAGCAGCAGCAATTATTGCAATCCAATTAAATGACCGCTTGGCTGCCTGCTGCTGCTGCTACTGCTGCTGCTGCTGCTGCCGCTGCTCACTTTTCGAGTGTAAAACGGGCACATTGAGTGGCAAATGCACTACTGCAATTGCACTCAGTTTTACGTTCCATAAACTTGAGATCCACTAATTGGGCTGTGTTCTAGCACACAGCTAGCGTCATCAAAGCCGCAGCGCCACAGCTCTCTCTCACTTTTACTCTCAGTTGGAGCAGTTCGGTTCGCTCTCATTTGCGCTGCATTGCGCCGCTGCGCTGGCCATCTTCCCCGCCGCGCTCGCCATGTTCCCAGCCACCCCACCCACCGCCCTCCTACATTTGCAGTTGCAGTTTTTGCCTATTTTTGAAAGATATGCAGCCCACTTTGCGTTCGCCTTTTTTTCCTTTTCCGCAGAGTTCTATTTATTTTTGTCAAGTGATTTTCACAGCGTCAAATAGTTTGAGACTTCAAGTTTATTCACTTTAAACTGCTCGCGGGTCAAATATTCCATTTTGAGTTTAATTTTCACAAATATTAAAAACTTGTAAATAATAATGCAATAAAATGTACTATCGTAAACTTAAAGATATATTGAATACATATATAATATTCTATGCTTTTAAAAAAGGTCAAGCAAACAAAAACCAAAATTAAAAAACACGTGCAAGAATATAAATATAAGTTACATAAGCCCAACTATAAATAAATGCTGACTCAAATAATCAGCTCTCTAAGGAGAAAAAGTCAAGTAAAAAAAAATCAAAATAAGTAAAACTATGTTCTTTGCCCACTTTATTTCAGCTAACATGCTCATTTAAAACAAAACAACAACAAACAATAAGAGAATTAAATACAGAAACCGTTTTGCAAACACACAAGTGCTAAGTACACAAACAAAAAGGAACAACAACAACAACAACAATAGCAACAACAAACAAAATGTCGCCTTTTATGGAGAAAACGTTGCTGTTGTTAGGCGTGCTGTGCTGCATACAAGGTAAGCGCCCAGGTTTATGCAATACAATAATAATACCAATGAACCCCCCACACCCCGTCCCCACACACAAACCATTTTACTTATCGCTTCCCCATTGAAAATGGTTTTTTGCATTGTTAGACAACGTCGCCATGGCATTTACGAGTGCTCTTTGCATGCATAATGCAATTTGATATGATTATGTATGGATTTGTTGCAATCAGTGTTATTCTACCTTTATCTCTATATTCTTCTTCATATTCTTCTTCTTCTCCAGTATCCACTGCCCTAATGTGCTATGACTGCAACAGCGAGTACGATCCCCGTTGCGGTGATCCCTTCGAGCCCTACTCCATCGGCGAGGTGAACTGCAGCAAACAGGAGCCCCTCGAGCATCTTAAGGACAAGTACAAGCCAATTCTCTGCCGCAAAACCGTGCAGAAGAGTGAGTTCTAAGCATAAATGAATACTTCTAGCATTCTTTCTTTTTCTCATGAACGGTGATTGATCTTTCAGTTTATGGCAAGACCCGCATAGTGCGTGGATGTGGCTATATACCCGATGAGCGTACCGATAAGGAGTGCATAAGGCGCTCGGGCACCCACGACGTGTCCGCCACCTATTGCGCCTGCACCAAGGAGCTGTGCAATGGAGCCACTGCCGTTGGAGCAAACCAGATGCCTCTGATCCTCGCATTGGCTGCCGGCTTTGCGATCTTCGTCACAAGACATAGCATAAGAGTGGAGAGCTCATAAATATTCTCGTTTGGCATTTGAGATTAAACGTCCTATAATTTATATATGATTTTCATTGATTTTAATTAACAATTCCTCTTGGGCATTTTTCTTTTCTTTTTTTTTTTTGTTAATAGATTTTTGGAATTTATGTCAATATATGGCATACTTAGATGGCCACTTAATTTAGTTGCATAATTTATTTTAATTATACGTATGTGTTCGTAAGCGTAAAAAGTGAGAAAATACTATAAAAAAAATACAAATAAACTCTGTACTTAATTTGTTGGGCTCATAAAAAATAAAAAATGCATATAAAAAGTACCTCTAATAATGTAATTGTAAAATTACAAAAACAAAAAAAAATACTATTTGGGCGGTAAAATCAATTTAATTGTTTTATTTGATAAGCTCATTTTAATTCTATATTCATTTTAATGTGTGTATATCCGAAATATGTAATAAACAAAAAACTGCCAGTAATTGTCTCCGCCTAATACCAAAAAAAAGTACATTTTCATGCCCAACTTTAAAAACTAAAATAATATTTTGTAGTTTCTTAAATACACTAGGAAAGGATATTTAGGATTCTGAAAAAAATTCATAAATTTTAAAAATGTTTCCATACATTTAGGACACTTTATAACTTAAAAGGAAAAAAAAACTTGACCCAACAGATAATAAAAACCATAATTTCCATAATATAAAAAGCTCTTTAAAAAAGAGCAAATACATTTTCAACTACTAAATCGCGATATTTACATGCAACAAAGAACCCAAAAAGGTAAATTTTAAACCAAAACTCTTCATATGATATTTAAAAAAAAAAAATTAATTCAATGAGTACATTATAGAGAATAGTTTTTGAAATAACTAGGACACAAGATCATTTGAAAAACAAAAACACCTATTTCAACTAAAACCGACAACAAAAACATAGCAGAAAACTATTTACAAAAAAAAATCAATAAGACATTCATTCAAATTATGAAACTATTAAACAAAATCATACTTTGTCCATTTTTAGCTTCATACAAGAAAAATTAAATAAATACAAATAGACAAATAAACAAGAAAATCTTCCTAATGAATAAATAAATAATAAAAAAAAAATTGTCGTGTAGCAGATTATTGTTTAATTTACGTTTAAAAAAAGAAGGATTAATTGTTAGGCACAATGCAAAATCACGGCTAATAGGCAAAGTACAGTCAACACAAAACAGTGCAAACCCAACAAGAAACACTAGCCAACACAAGACACAAAACCAAAGACATTTCAACACTTGATTTTGTGTTTTTAATAAATATACAAACCTTCTTATATTTGCATACATTAACTGCCCATTTCATGCATAGTTATACTTATATTCACACATACATATATAGAGCATGATACTTATTTAGTTAAATATTATTAAGAATTATATGGACAGCTAAAAAAAAATCAACATCATTGTGAGCATATGTAGATAAACTTAACTAATTTTAATTTACATACGAGAATAAAAAAATAAAAATGTGCATTAAAACAACAACAACAAAAAACTAGCCGTTGTATCTAAATAATATATATGAAAAATATATTTTGTGCATATTACATTAGTTAAAACTAACAAAAAAGAAATCTTATCGAAACAAATGAAAAAAGTTTTGAATTATAAAGTATAATTTGGAAGAAAAAAAATCGAGTATAAACCCTCTTCTAATTTTATAGTCCACCTTAAGTACCCGATAAAAAGCATACCACAACACATCACTCACAAAGAACCACGCAATAATAATAAATATATTAAAAACTAAAAACAAAGGAAAAACAATATATATACATTTATAAAGAAAAATGACAGCGTGAATCATATCATTGAGCTTTGCTTTACGAGTGACGAGATTCTAAAGTATAAATAAAGAGAAATCACACAATATAAATGTTATATAAGCAAACAACAAATTGCTAACCACAAAACAAACACCAAAAAAATCTCAAAATGCAAAAATATAATATTATAAAAAAATATATATATAAAAAAAAAACAAAATGTTTGGTTCATCTACAGCATCTACTAAAAAGATCTATAATAAATAAACATATTAGTCCTATAAAAGTTTCGAAAAAGAAAAGAACACAGTTTTGAGTAATTATATAAAATAAAAACAATACACACAGTTGCATAATAATAATAATAATAATGAAATATATGTGTTTTGTCTGCGCTGGCTGAGTCGTGAAATTATAATAATTTATATTTTGTTTATGAGTTTCTATGCAAACCCAAACAAATATATATGCAAAAATGAAGTAAAATAAAATTAAAAAATAAAATAATAAAACCAACAACAATTTACAAAAATTATGTGAACTTGTTAATTTTTAGCGTTTAAGTCTGTAAAGCTCCGCTTGTAGATGAAAAATCAATAAATAAACTAAATACAAAATTGAATAAAACGATAAAAAAAAAAGTTATAAACTTTCACAATACACAATAAAAAAAAAACAAACTTTGCTGTTTTATCGACTATGCAGCTCATTAATAATGATATATGCGCATTGGATAATGGGATTTTGGACAATGATATAGTATACCAATATAGATACCAAGGAAAGACTAATTTCGAAGCGAATTTTGATTAACTAACCTCACAGCTCACTTTTCTCGATTGGCTTGCAAACTCTTGTGTGGATTTCATTATTGAAAATAAACAAAAAAAAAATACCTAAAAAATTCAAAAGTAAATAAATTTATATTAATAATGAAATTTAGGTGAATTTTCTTATAATTTAACCGCATAATCCAGAAATCGTCTCTTAAAAGTAATTGATTAGCTAAATAATATTTTTTCCGCACTCAATAGCAACCTTCATTGATATTAGGCTATATATGGAATGACCATATTATTTCTTTCATCGAACTTTATTTGTTTTAGGCAAATGCAAAACTTTTAAAAGAAGTCATTTTATATATGATTAAGTATAAATCAATATGTACTTGCAAAGTTAACTGAAGTGTATTTTTATGTTAAGTTAAATTAAGGTATTTGCGAAAATTGCTCGCTTGGCAATGGGTTGTGTTGGGCTGCGCACTATTTTGATGAATCCCTCCTCTCCCCATGTGTTTCCAAAGGAGTTGAGGGCACGCCAATAATTTAAATTGTTTTGCGTATCATGACCATAGCCGACAATTACGAGAAATTGAGAGCTGCTGGCTTTGGCAGACACAGGGGGCACATAGACACCTCTGCTGTAGTGCATGAATCCAAATGTAGCTGGATTATATTCCACAATCACAGGGAATCCACTTGCCACGTAGCGCATGAGTAGATTATCATTGCCATTAGCAATAATTCCGTAGCTCTCCACAATAATGCTACCTGTTGCCATATTGGGCATACACATGCCCTGATGATTAATTGATTTATCGGGAGGATATACCAACTCGTTGGGCAAGGACGTACCCTGTATTTGCGTCAGATAGTCGAAGCCAATTTGTGGCACCTGTGTGGTGCAACCAGTTCCCATTCCAGCGCAATCGATTAAGCTCTGAGCAGATATATTATTTGGGTTCATTTCTAAAATCTGCAGGGCATTCATTATTTGTACGGCCTTGGCCAAAGCATAGGCCCAACTGC
The DNA here is from genome assembly GCA_037043555.1 of Drosophila neoperkinsi. Taxonomy (NCBI): domain Eukaryota; kingdom Metazoa; phylum Arthropoda; class Insecta; order Diptera; family Drosophilidae; genus Drosophila; species Drosophila neoperkinsi. The sequence goes on from JBAMBG010001680.1 coordinate 5,634, forward strand.
TGCTGCACACGGTGCCCTGATCCTGTGCCGACACAGTCACAGTGTTAGCTAACATGTCAAACTGTAGTGGTGCCGCATCAATCGGCGGTACTGGTGTCATCGTGTTGAAGGAGTTTGATGGATAAACGGATTGTGGCAAACGTGCTGCAAACGTTACCAATCTGATATCAGAGAATTGATTCAGCTTCACGTGATAGCTGCTCGCATTGCGATTTGCTTGCGCTTCGTGTTGAGCTATCAAATTTTTGTGATAATTGAAGTAATACTGAGCATTGTTTCTCTCTGCATCGTTGGCATATTTCTTTTGAAATTCATCCTACACAGGATACAATTCGTTGGGAAAATTAGTATAATTTTTACATAGCAAACAATGAAAATATAGAAAAAAAATTCTTTTATCAACAGTTTACCGTATCAAATTGCAATTATCAGGCGAATACTGAATTCTCGTATGAAACACAGTTTTTCTTATTCTTCCTAACATTTTGCCATAAATTGTCAACATCGCAAAATTTGATTAGGTAATCAATTCCTTTTTCTTGAATATTTTACTCACTATATATGCATCGAAATCTAATTGCGCCTGTCCATGATTATAGGCATAGGCGCCCGAGAACAGAGCACAGCAAAGCAACAGTTTTAACATCTTGGAATTGACAGAAGACACTAGTTAAGAATTGAAAATTGGCCGTACCTTTATATAGTCGCATTCATCCATACACTTTCTTTATGGTTCGACAAGCAAATAATAGATAAACATAAAGTGCAAATAGATTTCTACATACGAGAATAGGGCATTAAAATCATGACAGCCGTTCTTTGCCAGCCCGCAAATGCTCAATTCGCACTTGCCTAATTATGATCGTATAGATATATACACATATGGCTGGTATTCTCTCGGGGCCAGTGAATATAGTTAGATACCTGGGCGTGGCGTGTTTATCTACTTGTTCCACTGCTGTTGGAGGTTCTCATATCTCTGTTAATTTGAAATTTCCACTGGCCTAGTTCAAATCCAACGTTGTTCCCAATTCATTAGCTGTCTGCATTCGCATTTCTCGGCAATTGCTGTCATGTTCTCAATATAATAAACTTTGTTAGGCTTGACAATCACGAAGATGGCATAGCAATGCATAAAGAAATGCTAATAATACACAAATCTTTTATTATACTATTATAATTGCACAATTTCTATTTGTCACGTTGATAAGTTAGGATTCATGAGTAAATATGATTCATCTCAGTTTTTTAGTGTCTATTTAACACTTCTTTTTTTTTTATGTAGCAATTATATTTAAACATTAATCAACCTACTAAAAGGCTATAAAACATTGATTTGTAAAGGTATGAATGAAAAATGGCAGTGAATTAAAATCTATAACATAAACATAGAACTGGTTTTTGGCAGATAATAAATAACATTAAGTATTACATTTGTAGCACATTAATTTAACGCCCAACAGTCCAGTGGTCGCTGGTGTGGAGGCGCTTCAGCCTCCTGCGCGTTGTATTTGACCCATTATTTAACACTTAAAACTTAAATGTGCAGTAATTAATATTAGTCAATATGGCTCTTTGTCTCTCGGTGTGTTCTCTATATCACAATTTCCGTTTGCGTAATACGAAATGCGGAACTTGGTATGTCCCATCGATTAGTTCGGATTCAAAATATGATTCATCTCAGTTTTTTTTACGTTTATTTAAGACTTAAGTGTACTTCCCACTTTAATGCTTGGTATTCATGGCTATAAAATGTAATGTAATTAACTAATCTCTCACTCTTCAAGTGTTATCAGATCTTTAATTATTGCAAAATATTTAATAATATGTAAATGTAAACATTGTTAATTACATAAAAATTCAATTTCTTAACACGTATCTAGTATTTTTCGTATTATTCAATTCGTTTGGAATTAGAAAGTTATATAATAAATATTTTATACAAATCAGTAAATAATATAGCTCATAGAAATTGTATTAAGCTCTCATCAAAACTTTCTCATTCCCCCAAGTCTTTTCACATAAAATACCTTTAAATAGCGAGCATTCATCACTCTTACATTTTAGCAGTGTCATGAAGTGGGCTTATATTGGTTTATAAACCATCAAAACTGGTTGCAATAATTATCATGCTTTCATTGGATCCACAAGAGATGATTAAATTCACATGTGTTAGTTGATATGCCCTTAGTTGAAATTGTATTTTCGTATACATATATATATCATATATAAATAAATTTTAATTCATTATCTAAGTAATTTCTATGAAAATGAATGTAAATGAACATTATGTATAGCCTATTATCGCTTATAGCTCCTGAAAGATAAATTTAATTAATATATGTCTAAGCAAGAGTATTAATTATTCGGCACCTGCTAAATAGCTAGACTAGTTTATAATCATTAGTTTGAGTTAAACTATATAGAATGTCAATGTTCAACATAATCAGAAAGATCAAAATCGACCTTTAAATGCACTACCCTAACCCATAGCCATCATAAGGGTGGAAAATGTTTACATTCTTATGGGTTTTACTGATTTATATGTTACCATACAATATCAATTATAAATATAATGACCAGAAAAACTTAATTAGGCAGAAAGAGCCGAAACATTTGACCAGTTAGTGATTAATTTAAATTTAAGGCGAAGAGGAAAAAATAGGTAACAAATCCGAAAAATAACACATCAATTAAAGTTGGGACTTATGCTGAGCAGGTTTTCGTATTGCTGGTCTGTTGGTTCGAAAGCTTATAAAACTAAAGCGTTTAACGCCAGCGCGACGTAAAACGCTGACAGTCTCCGAGACAAAAGCATCTTTACAAGATCTACGCACGCGCCCAAGACTACAAAAGCCGAACATCCAACAGTACTCACAATAGGAAATAAGTGACGAAAGGTGATTACTGTGCATCTCTATCTATTTTAAAAAAAATCGTGTGTGTGTGTGTGTGTATACAACCTTCGATTATAGCCGTAATGAGCATTACAATCGAATCGGCATTGCCCAGAAGACCCCCCATTTCTCTCAGCTGACTGATTAAGCGCCTTTCACCCACCATCAAAGTTCGATTAGGTCGGCCATGTGGATAAATACGTTGATATGGACTATTGAAAGTGAAATTTTAATCAAATATTTGGTATTGGTTTGTTTTGTCGATTCGATTCACTTGCCAAGGGCAGAAATTTCCAAAAATATACAAGACACACAAGCTAGCCCAGCTAACCTGGACTTATGCTAATTTTGTATATATTTTATGGATTTGTAATCGTAACATATTAATCGGTCAATGACATTCATAACAAATTTAAATTAAAAATTATATGTTTCATGATAATCAAAATGCAACAGTTCAAATATTCATCTCATCTCTTAAAGACTTCGCAAATGTATTTCCTAGAATTTAACTCTTGAATTGTAAACTTAATGATTCAAATCGAAGTACCGCTTAAAGTCAAGATGATGATGATGATTGGTACACCTGCTATCAGGCGATTATTTAACCATTATTAAACTCTTACATCATCGACCTCTCCACTCTCTGCATTTCGCCGTATAGATGCGGATGGCTAAATTGGAGATGTTGCAGCTGCTCGTTTTGTTGGCTTGGTTAAATGCTGCGTCATCGCAGACACTGCAATCGTTCCCAAAGCTGTGCAATGTGCGCAACTTTGATGATTTTCTGGAACAGTCGGGCAAAGTGTATAACGACGAAAGGGAGAGAGAGTTTCGTGAGAGCATCTTCGCAGCAAAGAAGTCATTAGTGGATCTGTCCAACAGTCGTGTGGGCAGCTATCGCCTCAGCATTAACATACTCGCCGATTTGACACGCAAAGAAGTTGCCACACTGCTCGGCTCCAAGATCTCAACACAGGGCGAGTAAGTCCAAAAACGAAACTTATCAACGAATCAATTTTTTTTTTTTTTGTTGCAAGACTGACTGATTACCAAATTTTTCATTCAACGAGCAACAAAAACCCCCCCATAAATATTTTTGACTGGCTTCAATTTAAGTTATTGCCCAAGCAACATCAAGCTCTTTTTTAAGTTGCAACACACAAATTTTTCACCAGCGATTATTTTTTAACTTTGACAATTTCGAAAACTTGGACTCAATTGAAAAGACGTTAAGCACCAAGATAATAGTGTGTCTAAGGTTTTTTCTTGCCGAACTTTTCTTCTTCTAAAGAGCTTGTTGATACCCATTAAACCCATTAAAAATGTGTAATAAGGCTATAATGATTTTCAGTAAAAGTATGTAACTGGCAGAAGGAAGTATCTTCGACCCCATAATGTATATATATATATTCTTAGTCAGCATTAATAGCCGAGTCGAACTAGCTATGTCCGTTTGCGCATCCGATAGCTATTGAAGTAACAATTTTTAAAATTGATATATAATATTCCTTGGCATATTATTGACAATTTTAATTCAGATTGGTTTCGAAGCTACAAAGTTAAATTAAATTTGGCAATATAAGTAGAATATAATTAACAGCTGGGTTCGGGGTATTTCGTAGTCGTGCTCAGCTGGCTACAGCATTATTACTTGTTTTTCCAACTTAAAAATTTGTCTCCCCACTTTTCATTTTTAGGGAATACACTGCAAATCACATCAACTTTGTGCCCGCTACGCCTCCATTGAGTGACAAGCTGCCAGAATCGTTTGATTGGCGTGAGAAGGGTGGCGTGACGCCGGCTGGTTTCCAAGGCATAAACTGCGGATCATGTTGGTCGTTCTCCACCATTGGCGCCCTGGAGGGGCATCTATTTCGACGCACTGGAGTTTTGGTGCCGCTGTCGCAACAGAATCTGATGGACTGTGCCGATGACTATGGCAATATGGGCTGCGATGGCGGATTTCAGGAATACGGCTTTGAGTATATACGGGATCACGGCGTTACGCTGGCCAACAAGTATCCGTACGTGCAGTCCGAGATGGAATGCAGACAGAATGAAACCGCTGGCCGATATCCACGTGAGAGCATTGTGAAGATTCGGGACTATGCGCGCATCGATCCGGGAGATGAGCAAAAAATGAAACAAGTAATTGCCACGCTGGGTCCATTGGCCTGCTCGATGAATGCCGCTGCCGTATCCTTTGAGCAATACGAAGGCGGCATCTACGAGGACGACGAGTGCAATAAGGACGAAGTCAATCACTCAGTTGTTGTCGTCGGCTATGGCAACGAAAATGGTCGCGACTATTGGATCATCAAGAATTCCTACTCCCAGAACTGGGGAGAGCAAGGATTCATGCGACTCCCGCGCAATGCCGGAAGCTTCTGTGGCATTGCCAGCGAGTGCAGTTATCCCATTCTGTGAAAACATCTCAGTCTTAACATAAGTACTTGGTTACACACAAGAATACGAATTTATTTTTGTTAATATAGTTTGTAGAAAATATATATAAAGCCTGTTTAAAACTCCTATTTTTTCATGATATTTTTTTATGGTAAAATTCTAGCCTCAACTTTGTGAAAAATCTACCGATTTTGGCCTCTAGACAAAACTATATTTAAAGTTCAAAATGGGATTCTGGCCCCAAAATATGCTTTTACCTTTTATCTACCAATTTATACACAAAGACCATTCGGACGTGCTTCTAAAACAAATACAGCTCAATTTGTTCGTATATAATATCAAATCTATGGTATATCGTCATAAATATACTATATATTTGTGGAGTCGGATAGTACATTTCCTAATAGAGAAACTTAATCACAAGCAAATTCAAACTCAATTGAGGTAAACTTTGCTTAAGATTCATCTATAAAAAGCCTATAAAAAGGCTTTGCTTATGCAAAAGGCGTTCAGTAATCAAGAACGTCTCAAGATTTTAAGATGAATTCGCCGGTGTTTCCTGTGGGAATGTGGATGTCTTCTGTGGAGCTCCGATTGATCTCAAAGCAGGGCAAGCCGAAGTAAATAAATCATCAACAATTTTTCCAGTTTTGATTGAACTGGAAGAATCATCAACTCCATTACCAACTCCGATTGAAGTGAAGGAATCATCAACTCCAGTGCCAAATCGGACCGTTGTGGACGCCTCAAAGGAAGAGTGCGATTTGGTCGCTTGGCAGAATTATAAGGTATTTATTTGAATAATTTTTGTAATGATTTGTTAAAAAAAGGAAAAAACATTATCATATTTATGATTCATATGATAACTACGAAAAGGGCTATCAGAGCAGCGAATATGACGAGCAACGTAAAAATAACTTCTGCGATAATCTGCGCACAATCAGGAAATACAACGAAGCCTACGATCTTGGCAGGGAAACCGATTTGTCTCAGGATGAATGGGCTAAACTATATCTTAAGCCACTTGTGTAATATCTTTTTTTGCAATTGGAACTAATCTTTCAAAACTGAAGTCTTTAGCTCTTATAGTCACTGAGATCCTTTTGTTCATACGACGGATGGTCCCTCTTACGATCGGACGAACGGACAAGGCTAGATCCAGTCCAATGTTGTCCCTGATTTTGCATAAAATCATATTACCCATATAGCTCTTTTATGGTTTTAAATAATTGTACCCACATTACCGCAAACTCCAAAGTTCATTAAAATTCAAATTACGCAAAGCATTCTTTTTGTTTTTAAAAATATGTGTCATAATTTATTGAATGGTTTTCTCCTTTGTTTAGTTGGGATTGATTTTATTACATTATTGTTCACTGATTTCCAAACAAGTATTATTTATATATAGTTTAGCTTCGATTTGTACCGATCATGAATTGTTTTTTATTTTATTTTTTATTATAACTATTATTATTTGTTTTCTTCTTTGTCAACTTGTGTGTTCCAATGCATAAATTTGTAATTAATTATTTAACGCTCACGATCTCTACATGAATAATTTATAAATTTACTGCGAATTTGTGTGATTTTTATTTTGGCTATAATTAATATTCAATTACTTTTGCATTTAGCCCTTTTGCACATACAACATACATAAACGTATAGCTGGCTTATATAATGTACATATACAATACATAAATATATAATATATATATTCTTTTATAACAAATATTCTCGTAGTTTAACATAATTGGATGCTGCACTAAACAAACATTTATGTTTATTCATTAAATATGTTTACATTCATTGATATATATTAAATGTTCAATTGTATAATATAACAATAATGTTTTACTTTATTATACTATACAATTCTTAAAGCGCTCAACAATTCCTTAAGAGACTGTCCAAAAGTCTGTCCCTATCAATATTTAATTAAAAGAAGTAAATGCTATGAATGTGAAGTTGTTGCTCTGAACTTCTCTTTCTCAGAAATGATTAGAAATTAGAAATTCTTTTGGAATAGCAATCCATAGTTGTATAAACATTTTGGACAGTCCTCAAGAATTCCTATGTGTCGCGCATTTATGTGCAATTTTCCACTGTGAAATTGAAAACAGTGATTAGTTTTCAATTCATACAAATACCAAATCATAATCTATGCTTTTTGTTGTAATGTAAAAAATAAAAATTCTTAAGAGTTTTTACTAACAAAAGTTAAAAAAGTGATATTTTTCCATTACTTTGTCACTTTTCAGACTAGCATCATATTGAAAATTACAAATTTCCCAATTACTTGCTTCTAATATGTTTAAATATTTATGTTTTTTTTGTTCAATCTGCTGAGTTTTCTTTCACAATTTATTATTTTAACAATTATTAGCAGGTTTGTTGTTTGTTTTTTTAGAATTTTTACAGTTTGGCGTTGTGTTTTATTGTTTCCATATATGCGCTAAGTTTTAAGCGACCCTGACCATAAAAGTCTGACATTATTAAGAACTATTTTAGTCAAAAGAAAGCAGAAGAGAAAACGTTGCCCATGAAAAATTCATGTACATTTTTCGGGGGTTGTAAAATGGATATGTTTTGAGCAGTGTTTGTGATGTCTGCTAGTTAACTAGTGTGGGTCAATTTCAATGTATATTCTTTTATTGTTGGCGTGTGTGTGTAAATTTGTATAAAAAACATTTTTGTATTTGCTTTGCTTATTTTGCGAATATTACTTGTCATATTTTGCTGTCAGGCCAAACCCAGAGCTGAGTATATAAGGGGCCAGGGTCTTGCACAAGAAAAATTAATACGATACACTAAATAACTAACAACGTTTAAAGCATATAGTATATTTATATAGTATTTAGTATATAATATGTATATATATTATATTCATATATATTGCAACAAAGTTTTACTACAAAAACTGCACACACATAACTTAGGGAACTAGCTTATAAATTATTATCATTAATATTATTCTGTATAAGAATTAGGGCTTTCAACTGAGCAGATCTGCTTGCTGCTTATGGTTTTATCCTTGCTGTAGTAAAATGCAATGGCATTGTTGTTGTTCTTGTTGCTGTTGTTGTTGTTGTTGTTCGTATATGCTTGACATCGGTGTATTAAGTTAAGCCAACTTGTGTAATATAGTTGCAGTTGGTGTAAAAATTGTATTTGCCATTTTTGCACTACCAAAAAATGTGGAGAAGGAGCACAACTTGCTAAGTGATACGCTTAGTAGGTGGGTTGCTGATACTCCATGCCCGAAGACTGTTCCATGCCACCTACAAAAGGATTCAATCAACGATTCATGATTTTCAAATTGGATATAATGGATGGTATAACTCACCCTGCTGTGGCTGACCGAATGGCGAGGCGCTGTATTGTTCGTTATCGTTGTCCATATTGTAGCTATATGCCTGCTGGTGCACCACATTGGCCGGATCAGTCTCAAAGGCCGAAGTGAACTCATCGCCGGCGCCAATCAGAAAACGCTTATAGGCCATAAAAGCACACAAAGCCTGTAAAATAAACAAACCCCCCATTATAACTACTTTAAACATGTAGGAATGTTTTTAGTCACTTACCCAGCTAAAGATGCTAAAGAAGCAGAACACAATGGCCGTCTTCATGCTGCCGGCGCCAATTCCAAGTGGGGGCATGGGTGCTGAGCTCCACTGGGACCACAAATAGAAGAATGCGATAGTGTACAAAAATGCCCAGGCAGCTGCAATTCGAACGATTAGCATGTGAATCAAAACTATTGAGAATATTTTAATGTACACACCTGAGAATCCCATGTCGCCCATTACGTAACGTTTTCTGCTCTTCACCGATGACATGCGCTCAAACATGAACTCACCGCCAATGAAATACATGGAGGCCAAAAAGCCCAAAATGCCAATGGTATTGCCATATTTACAGGCCATGCCATCATTATTATATAGACACATCTCCTTTCCATCCTTTTCGACCCAGCCCTCGGAGGATATACAGCCAAAGACCACAATCGAAAAAAGCTGAAAAATCACAACAAAAATGGCAAATAATTATTTAATGCTGACGCCACGAAAAATACCACAAATCACAAAAGTCCACAGAGCCGCTCTCCACCTTTCCAGCATTAT